>JAADVL010000105.1:0-61695 GCA_023334995.1 Pythium sukuiense
ACCCCCCCCCCCCCTCCGGTGCAAAACGTACTATAGATGGCGGCGATGATGACCTCAACAAACTCGATGAGCACGTAAAACTCGATCATGTGCAGCATCTTCAGCACGTACTTGACGCACTCAAGCTGCATTTGTTCAGCCTTCGCAGCACAAGGAGAGGTGACCGTGGATTGGACATGGACTGCTAAACCTACTCCACACTGAGACGGATCTTCATGCGTCACGTCGTTCCTGCTTCCTTGTGAAGCAATGCGTAAGCCATGCGGAGATCCTGAATGGGGTGCTACGTGGGCCGTCGTGACTGGATCACTTGGATCGTGCCTCGATTCGGGTGCTGCAGCCACTGACTGTGGTACGATATATGAGCGAATGCCATGGCGCAAGTGTCTTGCGTGGCAGATATCTGGGTGCTTCTCGATCCGCGGCCTGGTGCCGATGATGTGGAGCGCGTAGTCGATCACACCGAGCTTCAGCTTGACGTGTGACATCCGGCGCGCGTTCCGTGCTTGCGCCGACAGGCCTTTGCTGCCAAATGTATCGATATCCTGGCATCTCGTTGCCAGTCGATTCACGCGGACGAGGACTCTGCGGATGTCTGAGAGTGCGAGACACGATTCAGCCACGTCGACAAGCATGACCACGACAGTTGTGCCATAGGACTGGGACTGTTGCATCGTGGAGGCCACGAACATTCCGTGGTAGACGTCAACGTTGAACACGATAATCGATGGTGCGAGGTCTTCCATGTGGTACACGCCACGGCCCATCCAGTTCTTGAAGACGATCTTCAAGACTGGCAGGATCAAAGAGACCCACGTCTGTAGGCTGACGCCCACCTGGTTGAACGTGATACCGTAGACGGTGTAGGCTAAAATGATCGCGCACTGGGCGACAAACACGTTGGTGTATCGCGTGAGGTTGGCTCTCGCCTCGGCATCGCGGCGGATGGTGTCCTTCCATGAGAGCCAAAGGGAGCTCACAAAGGAGAAAAGCCAGACAGGGGTGAGGAGCTGAGCGACGAATGGTGTGGGGAAACCGATCACGAGACCGAGGACATGGAGGCCGGCCATGATCACCAGTCCGATAATGGCCGACATGACCCATAGTCGCGTCGTGGACAACGGTAGCGTCGGAGAGCTCTGGTGGAGCTGCATAGCCATCATGAACGCCATGATCCAGCCACACATGAACACACGGAAGTACAAAGCTGGGGTCTGGTCGTGGATGCCTTGCTCGGGTCTATTCAGCGGCAGCGCATCCAAAAAGATCAGCACGAGGAGACCAGGAAACGGTGTGCACACAACGACCAACAGCCTTTTAACCGTCGACGTCTGCTGGCCGTAGGTGAGGATCTCGCGCAATCGAGGAAGCGAGTAGCGACCCTGGAGTTCGACTTGGGCAGCATCCCACGCGCGGAGCACGGCGTAAAGAGGCTTGGCGCGCATATTGCCCCAGTGATCTGACGAAGCGAAGCAAGCCGTGGATGGCTCGGACTCTTCAAAGAAGTTTCGTCGGGACGGCATCCAAAATTGGATTTGGTCCTGACACTGCGGGTGACACACGACGTCATCTCACCTTTGAGATTGGTTCAGAAGAACGCCTGTTCACTGTCACCGATCGGACGACGACAATCCGACAGATGAGTGTGGAAGTAGCTCGTCGAACTGATCACATTCTACTCTGTAGCGCGCATTTTCTAGTTCGATTCTCGAGAATGAAGCCACGTGAACTTGAACGAATAGTCCGTGCCTGCAAAGTTCGAAGCATGTGAGTCCATGGTGAGTATGGCAGTACAGATGAGATCAGTTGATCGCACCTGCATGGTCGAGTGAGAGCTGGATCACATAGCAAACCCACATGATGAGAGTCGCTTGGGCCATTTGCCAATGCCCGTAGAGCACAAAAGCGAGCTGGTGGAGACTCGAGAGCGACGGTATTTTTAAGCGGAGAGCTACGCAAAACACGACCAAAGACAGCACCTCCAGAACAGCGTACACGGCGACGCGTGTCGTCGTCGACGCGAGCTCCTCGTCGGATAGATGCTGGAGCTGGTGGTAGAACGCACGATTGGGTAAGAATGCCATGGCCACGAGATACATGCCTGCCGTTCCAAAAAGAGCACGATCAGAAGCGTATCCGAGGCTGTGGGACGTGGGAATCTATCTACACGTACAGTAGATGAACGCCATGACGACTTCGACAAACTCGATGAGAATGTAGAACTCGATCATGTGCAGCAGTCGAAGCGTGTGTTTGACAAGCTCCAGCTCCAGTCTCTCACTTGCCGTTAGCAGCACAGCCTCGCTTGGCGTTGGGTCGTGTGGGAGAACACTGACTCGTGAAAGGGACAGCGGCTGACTCCGTAGATGACGAGGCAGCGCAGCATCCGAGTGTGAGCGAACACGACGACTCGCTTCGAAGATCTTGCGTACTTGGTCGAGAAGTGGCCGCCTGCTTGAAGGCCTTGGTTCCTTCAAACGCGATGGCCATGCAGCGGGCGTCACGGAGTCTGTATGCATGCCCTGCACTCGCACACGGTGTAGTTGTGCTTCCAGCCTGTGTAGTTTACTACACATACGATGGATCTCAACGTATGCGATTGCCAGCTGAGCAGTATCGATCAGCATGACCACTACTGTGGTGCCGCTGGAGGCCGCTTGTTGCATCGTGGAGGACACGAAGACGGCGTGGAACACGTCGATGTTGAACACAATGATCACAGGCGCTAGGTCTTCAATCTGGTAGGCGCCACGGTGCATCAGGTTCTTGAATGTGAGCTTCATCATCGGCAAGACAAGCGCAAACAGAGTCTGTTGGAAGCCGGAGAGCGAGCTGAAGACGCCGTTGTATATCATGTAGACAACGATGAGGCCACCTTGGCTCCAGAAGATCATCAGAAACCTCTTGAGACTGCGTCGGGCGTCCGGACTGGCTTTCAATACAGACTTCCAGGCGATTCCCAGCAAGATGCCAATCATCACGCGCCATGGCACTGTCACTAGTTGCAGCATGAACGGAATCGGGAACCCGATCGCCATGGCTAGGAGATAGCACGAGGCACAGCAGTATAAGCCCATCACGAGCGAGATGGTCCACATGCGGGTCGTGGCCATGGGCAGTAGCGGTGCACAGTGGCGCAGTTGCTGGAGTACGAGCAGCGTGATGAACATACTGCTGAAGCTGACACGGAACCAAAAGCCAAATGTCTGTCCAGGCAATCCGCTTGCTACTGGATGTAGCGGCATTGCTTCCAGCACAAAGATCGCGAGGAGACACGGCAGTGGGAACGTGAGCGCTACAAGAGCGACCGAGAGAGGGCTGGTTGCGTGCGTGAACTCGAGAAGCTGGATGAATCGAAGCGGCGAGTACTGGCCGTCGAGCTCGACTTGTAGCGCCTCCCACGCGTACAGGAGGCGTCCGAGGCAGCGTTGGACACCGTCGGAGGCAGGCATCTCGGACATTCGGTGTGGATCGTCCGTCAGCAACTAGATGCAAGCAGCGTGATGAAATTGAACTGGCACAAGCACCTTCGTCTTGCTATAAATATCACTATTACACCATCGAAACTCGACTGCTTTCGCTTCACTCCACGACGAAGCGGCCTTGCCTTCGCGACGAGTCGATGGAAAACCGAGGATATTCATGGACGCTCAGCTCCATGATGGGAGTGTCGGGCATGTGCGGAGCGTGGACGCTGAGTCCGTGGCTCGGAGTCGGCTCTGGCTTCTGTGCACAGTCCTTGGAGAAGTCGATATCCACTCTACTGTCGTCGTCCTCGTCGCTCGTATCAGAGCCCGTGCGCTTCCACATCCAGTAATAGAGCCCTGCGCAGATCACGATGGCCGCAGCACAGCCTACGATCCACATGAGAGCCGCCGGGATCTTCTTAGGACGCTTGGCAGGGTCACACACGGTCTGGTTCCGGATCTGCTCGTCGTGGTATGGACTGTCACACAGCGCCGTACACACACAGCCGTTGGTGCCGACGCAGAACCTCATGTCCCCACCGACAGAGGACGTATTAGCGAAGATGGAGAGTCGGCAGAGCTCACAGGAAGTCTCGTTTTCCGAGCAGTAGTTGACCATCGTGGCCGGGAAGATCCAGTTCTGGACGGCGGTGCTGTAGTCTCCGGACGTGTTCCAGTAGTCCAGACTGCTCTTCATGCCCAGAGAGTCGTTCTTGTAGATCCTAGCGGCACGAAAATCCAGCGACTCGTTGTAGTGGTCGGCGGCGCTCACGCATTGGGCACTGGAGTCGATCATACATCCCTACACAACAAAATCCAGTTAACACAAAAAGAAATCACTGGACGGAATCCGGATTCAGTACGTACGGTCACTCGCAGACACGCGCGGCAGCCGCGAGGCTTCTTGCAGCCCGAGTTCTCGGTCTCGGTCGAGTTGTACATGCAGTAGGTGTCATCTACGACGACTGCGGTGTCCGAAGTAGCGTCTAGCGTTGCAACGGAGAAGGTCATCCCGTAGGTCGATCCGGAACTGGATCCGGAGCGCGATCCGGAGCCCGATCCGGAAGACCCCGTCGAACTCTTCGACGACGATCCGGACGCCGTGGAATCCGTGGAATTAGACATCATGGCTTCTGGATGAGCGCCGCTTTCGCGTGGAGAGGAGGACGGACAATTGCTTGTCTTTCGCGGTGGCGGACGCGGCGCGCTAATGAGTGCTTGGTCTCAGTTCGTCCGGAGAGTGCGTGTCTGGAGTCCGGAATCCCGTGTCCAGAGGTATCGGCTGAGCTGGACGATGGAGTCTCCTACGCCTGTCTGAGTGTCACAGGCGCGGCGGCCGCGATCGTTCCGGAGTCTGGACGCCGACCTATCGTGGACGCGCACTTGGGATTCCAGGTCGCCGTGGTGACATGTCCAACGCCCAGACGTCCCAACTCTGGACAGGTGGTCCTAATCCCCACTCTGGATTGGACGAAAATCCGGAACACCCAGTTCGTTCACAAAAGAGAGTGCGCTGATTTTCAGAGGTGATCACTGTGTCTACCAATGTAATTTACTCGACAAATGCTAACGACATGTAACCTCCAAGCCTAGCCTAAGCTAATCAAGCCATTATGTGTGGTGAGTGTGACCTTTCAAGATCAGAGAGAAAGCAGTGGTCTCACGATGGCGTGCGGATGGTCTCCGGACCTCACGCGGATGCTCGAGGGTGTGGGCGAAGAGAAGCAGAAGCTCGCGGAGGAGGCGGCTCTGCAGCTGCAGAAGACGACCCAGGAGGTCGAGGCCATCAAGAGACGCACGGCCGCCGTGGTGGCCGACAGTAGCAGTCGCGACTGGACGGCTGTGTACGGCAAATGGGACGCCTGGGAGGATCCGGAGGAGCTCGCGCAGCGTGAGCAGCAGGCAAGAGAGAAGCAGGAGCGAGCTGCCAAGGCCGCAGCGAACGCGGGGTGCAACCACGACCACTCGGCCGAGCAGAAACTCATGGACATGACCACGGCAGACAAGCTCGCACTGTGTGACGAGTTCCGAGTCCTAGGCAACGCGTTCTTCGCACAGGGCCAGTACCAACGAGCAGCGTACAACTACCACAAGGCGCTCGTGTATTTTGAGTACATGTTCCCGGACACAGAGCTCGAGCAGCAGACGATGGATGATCTCAAGCTCAAGACGCTGGTCAACTTCACAGCGTGTCGCTTGAAGACAGGCCACTTGGACGATGTGATCCACCACGCGGACATGGCGCTAGAGATGGATCCACGCAATGTGAAGGCGTTGTACCGGAGAGCGCAGGCGTATCGACTGCGAGATGACTTTGAAAAGGCCCAGGAGGATATCACGGCAGCTACGGACATTGCTAAGAGCACGATGGAAGGACCCGAGGCTGTGGATCCGATGCTCGTCCAGGAGAAGCAGCTCTTGCACGCCAAGATGCTGGCGTACAAGTTCAAGAGTCGACAGATCTCGGCAGCAATGTTCGGTGGCAGCACTGCTGCGAAGCCCAGTGACACGAACAAGCCAAGGGGTCTCCTACCCATGTCCGTGGTAAGGGACGTGCCTCTCAAACTAACAGCCGGGTCGGTTTTGAACCAGAACGACGAGTGGCAACTCGACGAGACGTGGCGGCCATCGACAGGTGGAATGAAAGAGCTCCAGCAGTTGCTGGATACGTTGTAATACATTGACGTTACTACCAACGAGCCGGACTGGTCTTCACGCTTGGTAGCGTTTGCTCGTACCGAGAAGCATGACGATAGCCATGAGCACGACCCACAGGAGATCGCGCGCCATTGCCAGCGAGGACAGCTCGCTGAGTCCTCGCACGCCGTGCTTCACGACCATCGTCGCAAACAGCGTCACATACAACGCCAGGAGGACAAAGAGCCACACGCGAAGAGCTACCATGCCACGAGTGTTAATACTCATCATCGGATCAAAGTCAAGTAGGAACAACACGACCTACCGCGTTGGTGGCGCGCAGCCCACGGCCCGAGCTTGGTCTCAATCCACCACGGGCCATCTTCGTCCTCCTCCAAGACTTTGAAACTCATAAGCCTCCTTTCCCGTCGCAATACCAAACAGCAAACAAGTGCGTACCGATGACTTCCTCCACACACACTTCCGCTGGTTGAACTCGCTCCTCGCCTCGCTGCTCTCGGTTCAATTCTTCGTTCAGAGCGGCGAGCATCTCCTCCAGGTCGGCGTGCGCCTGGAGCGCGTCGTCTTCTGCCGCTTCATCATCCGTCGCAACGACTGCCTTCATCAGCTCCACCGACTCCTCCTTGAGGCGGTCAATGGCGTCTCCTGCAGCGCGTGGCTCCTTCAACGGCTCCATCGTTCTTGGAATTCAGACTGTGTGAGTGTAAGGCTCCGATTCGCAGGGCTCTCTTTCTCTCTGGGACGGGGTCTGTCTTTCAAGGCAGATTTGTTTCATTCATTCTCTATGGACACAATAAGGATAATATGTGTGGCGCATCATCGATCGTCTACTCCGAGTCTACTCGGCGTCGTCAAACTTGAACGAGTTGGACGCCATGGTGATCTGGCCGCACATGTACGTCTGCTTCTTGAACTTGTTCTTGCCCTTGGTGAAGTCCTTGCCGCGGACCTTGATCAGCACGTTGTTGGCCTTGCTGCCCACGCCAGCGCCTCCGAAAGTCGCGTCGTCTACAGCCAGCCACAGCAGTTAGTTAGTTAGTTAGGTAGTCATTCCATCTCTAATCTCTAAGAGGAGAGGGACACGTACAACTGTTGTCTTCCAGGGTCCTGTCCGCGATCTTCTGCGACCAGAACTCGCCGTCGACGCGCTGGAATGGCACGCCGCCCTGCTTGTCGTCGACCTTGGCTGGCTTGGCGACCTCCTTCGGCTTCCACTCGAGCGCGGCCTTGGCAGCCTCGACACGGCGAGCCTCCTCCTTGGCCGCGAGGTCTTCGTCCTTCTCATCGTCGGATGAGTCGGACGACGAATCGCTCGAAGAGTCGGACGACGACGACGACGACGAGTCCGACGACGACGAGGACGACGAGGACGAAGAGTCCGAGCTGCTCTCGTCCTTCTTGGCCTTCTTGGCGGCTGGGGCCTTGGCGACAGGCTCCGCCTTACGCTTGGCGACCACTGGCTTCTTTGGCGCCTCCTCCTCCGAGTCGGACGACGAGTCGCTCGACGAATCGGACGACGAATCGGCCTTCTTCTTGGCTGCGACTGGCTTCTTCTTCGCAGCAGCAGCCGCTGGCTTGGCCTTCTTCGTGTCCTTGGCATCCTCACTCTCATCGTCCGAGTCCGAGCCCGACGACGACGACGACGATGAAGCCGCCGCCTTCTTCACTGGCTTGGCCGCAGCCGCGACAGGCGCCTTCTTCTTGGGCGCTTCCTCCTCCGAGTCCGACGACGAATCGCTGCTGGACGCGGCCTTCTTCTTGGCGGCCGGTGCCGCCTTCTTCACAGACGCCGCGGGCTTCTTCTCCTCCTCATCCGACGAGCTGGAGCTCGAACTGGAGCTCGAAGACTCAGCCTTCTTCTTGGCCACCACTGGCGCGGCCTTCTTGGCCTGCGGCTTCGCCTTCTCGACCTCCGAGTCCGAGGAGCTCGAGTCCGACGACGACGTGCTCACGACTGGCGTCTTCTTGGCCACGTCCAAGACCGAGGACGCCGGGATCTTGCTCTCCTTCTTTGGGCTCGAGGCCACAGCGGCCTTGCCGGCCTTCGTGACCAAGTGCTGCTTGTAAATCGCCAGAAGATCGTCTTCCACGCGGAAACCAGCGACGTTCTAGACCGAAAACACGCGTAAATGAGTCAGAAAAAGCTCCTTTTTGACCGAGAATTACGACATGGAAAACGCACCAACTTGGCCTCCTTCTCCAGGGCCGCGGCCGCCTTCTTCATGCCGGCGCTCGCGAGGAACGCGTGGACCAGCGGGAGCACGTCGCTCGCCGCCACGTTCGCCTTCTTGACCGCCATCTCCTTCGCTTCAATTGTGGAAATGCGTTTGACTGGCCGCCACTCACACCGTTTGGAGCTCCACGCCATTCAGGTGCGCATGTATTCTCGCAGGTTCTTAGAACCAAAGTCTGACAATTTTAACATTATATATACAAACATATCGAATATAGCAGTATCACGTGGAGAAAGAGCCTTTGATGTGTGCTACTGAATTGACACACCTCTATTGTGTGATATGGGTACACTGGAGCTCACTGTGCCTGATGGAGAGACTTGTGTGTTGGCTTCCACTTGCCCAGCAGCATGAGCCGCTTCTTGACGTCCAACGAGAGCGTCACGGCGTCAGCGAATGGCAGCTACATCCACACAGAGCACGTCAGTTTGTGGTTAAATACCCATCGAAGTAGAGGTGATAAAGAGCTCCTCACCACTGGCGGCGTGGCATCGTCCTCCTCCTGCTCCTGGAGCAACTTGGCCTGCTGCTTGGCTTGGAATCGCTTCGCTATAGGGCTCAGAGGGTGTCGAAAGTCTGGATCCTCGTCGCTGTCATTCTCATCCACACGCTTGGTACCTCTCGTTGTCTGGATCGGCGGCGGCGGTGGCGTGAGTCTCTTCGTGGCCGCTGGCTTCTTCATCCGCTCGGCATCCTTCCACGCCAGCGCGTAGTTTTGCCACTGGAAGAACCGCACGGACAACAGTCGCTGGCGGTGGTACGCTATAGCGTTACGCTTCGCCTGCTCTCGTCGGTGGCGGTCGGCAATCGTACTCTGCCACTTCAGCAGACCCCGTCGAAGACGACTTTGCTCAAGGGCCTCGACACACTCGCGAGCATGACGCATTCGATCGGTCGCCTCCGCCCAGGCTTCCCATACTACTTGCTCGACGCGATTGTGAAGAGCACGCTGGAGCTTGACCATACAGATGAGAAGAATCGCACGACGCTGTTGGTTGGCCTGGACAGCGAGAACCCAGGCACCGAGTACACGACGGGCGATATGACACGCGTGGAGGTCGTCGGCGACGCGCAGCCACTCGTCTCGCTCCTTCTGAAGCTCTTTCGTCGCATCACACCAGTGCAGAAGCCACTTCAGCTTGATCAGATAGTCGTAGTGCGAGTCTGCGAGACGCTTCTTCCGCTTGGTCTCTACAAACGCGCGCCAACCGGACCAAGCACACCGCGAAACTCGAGCCTTGTGCGCAGCTGCGACCTCAGCTTCGATACGCCGTCGTGATGCACGGCTTTCTGTGAGCATGTGCCACTCCGATAGTATCCGCCTCACTTGCTTCTGGCTCTGAAACGTGTGGAAGCGGGCAGCGATTGCGTGTTGTGTGTCACTTTTCCACCGCGCCACGAACTTTCGAAGCACGAAGCCCCGCATTTTGCGTTGAAGCATCACGTGGCGGGCTGTACGGTGCCAATTTGTGACACAACGCCTCTGCTTCCACACTACAAGAGCCTTTTCAATACTCTCTCGCTTGGCACGAGCCGACATACTGGACTGAATCGAACGTCGCCACCGTTTGTGGAGAAGCTGACGCAAACGGAACTCCATAGCCGACGCATTCATCTCGGCAGTGCATTGGCAAAGGTTGTGGAACTGCCGCCACCGACCGAACACACGGTGGCGAGCGACACTCCGACGATGCTCGATGAACCGCTCGATGTTACAGTGCTGTTGGCGGCGAGTTTCGAGCCATTTCACCCACGTCGCCATCGCGTTTCGAAGCCGCTGGCGTTTCTTGAACGACGCTAGCAGCCTCACACGGCGACACACCGTCGCCATCGTTAGCCAGCCTTCAAAGCAAGCCACCCGAAGCCTTCCCTCTCGCTGGTGTTTGAGCGTGGTCAACACAGTTTGAACGCGACGACGTCTACGGGTATACTCGTGCATCTTGCTCACTGTCCGCTTCAGTTTGGCTTTGGCCATCGCTTCCAATCGCCGCATCTCCTCGCGATGCTTTTTCTTGATGACGCTCACGAAGTCGTGGGACCACAGTAGCCAAAACTTGGTCAGAAGGCGGGCTCGCTGGTACGCTCCGACGCTCACGAGAAGGTGGCGCTTGTCCTCGACTCGCTCCCGCCACGCATTCCAGTGCTGCAGCAAGGTCTTCCGTTCCCGTCGGAGGATTTCAGTGTTTACAATGACCCACAGCTCGCGTTCACGGCGTCGGTCTCGCTGGATTTGCTTCACTGTTGCCACAACCTGGCGCCACGCATCCAGCACGGTCTTGAGCCGCGTCTCACGGTGGAACCGAAGCCGAGAAGTCAACACTTTTGTGATGAATCGACGTCGTTCGCTCCACTGCTGCCACGCTACAAAGCATTTGTGAAGGCGTCGCATTCGATAGAAGAGCCGCGCGTGGAACACTTGGCGCCAGCGATGCCACACGGTAGGCAAGTCGTCCCAATCGACCACGAACCGCTGGAAATATCGAGCCATTCGCGCCAGTTGAAGCGATGGTGGCACTGCCACAACTGTGGACTCACTTGGTACCACGGTCTCACCTTCCACTGGCTCATTGGGCGTCAAGTCTCCACTCTGGGCCCCGTGCACAAGTCGCTTCAGCCTCAATCTCTTGCTGATATACTGCTTCCACATCAAAAACCGGAGCCGCAAGTGGTTCCCCACGGCCACGTTTGCCAGCAAACTAGAGCATTTGGCCTGGATGCGACTCCACTGGCTCCATGCCGTGAACGCCTTCTCTAGCCAGCACTGGTCCTCACGCCTTTGACGCTGCTCGCTAAACAGACGAGTGCTCTTCCCTAGCGTGGCCTTCTTGCGCCACTCGACGAAGCCTCGCTCGAGCAGACGCTTCTCACTGGCGCCGAGCATGCGCTCCATCTTCGTCAACACAACAAATCCGCGCCACTGACGCCACGAATTCCGGTACAAGCGTGCCTCACATAGCGTCTGCGCTAGCGTCTTGGCCTTTGTCTTTGCCACGAACTGCTGCCACTGCGTAAACACGCTCTGTGTCGTGAGAAGGGTGCGCTGAGATAGCAACATCGCACACGTCGCCTTCAACTCCACGCGGCGTGAGACGAATTCTCTCCATGCGAAGAAGCTCCGTCGCTGGGTGAGATGCTGCATCACGTCCACGTACTGACGCAGCTTGAGCCTCTGCTGTGTGATCATTGACACCATCGTACGCCATGATCGCAACACGACAGCCAACGTGCGACGTATGTGGTGCTGTTTTGCCTTGTTGAGCTGTTGTTTCTTGGCCTTGCAGAAGCTGGCGTGGGTCGCAATCGCTTGGAAAGTCTGCATGAGCTGTCGCTGGTGGAACCACACGAGCACGCGCTTCATTTTATCTTTCTCTTTGTGTCGCACCACGAGAAACTCGAGCCAGCGTTCAAAAACGCGCTTCACGAGCGTGTCTTTTTGGAACCGAGACGACAGAATCGCCAGTGTCTTGGCCATTTTCGCTTGAACGACAAACTGTCTCCACTGGTGGATACCGTGACGTGTTCGCACAGTGCGTAGTAGCACGAGTTGCTGTTCTTTTTGGAACTGTTGCCACTCGTGGCGGTCAGTGCGCCACTGTATCCAACGGCTCCACGCTCGTAGAAGCTGCTTGCGGTTGCCAACTCGCTTGATGATGAACTGTCGACGCCACTCGCTCCACGCGTTGCGAAGGTTTTGCGTGATGAGCTGCCGAGTCGCGATCGCACTGCTCACGTGCAGCGTCTTCCGTTGTAATGAGAAGCTCTGCCAGCTCATGAAACATCGGTACACTGTCTGCATGCGCCAGCGCACGAGCAACTTACGACAAGACTCTCCCATGAGCGTCTTCGTCACGACCACTGCTCGCCAGGACAGCAAAACACACTGTAGCCGTCGACGAACAGCGAAATTCCGAGCCACAAGCTTCGCCTGGTGAGCTTGGAGACGCAGGGAGCGATAGCAAACCCACGCTTGCCACGCGCGACGCGTGTAGATGGATTGCCAGTAGGTTAGCGCCCTCGAGAGTCGCTCTCGTTTGTGGTGGCAGACTTGTGTGAACGTCCTCCAGGCTTGCAAGACACTTGGGAGCAGTTTCTGCGTGTGGTAGCGGTGAATAGCACTCTTGTTCTTGGCCGACAGCCACGCAAACCGCTTCCACCGACGGAAAACGCCCTCTGCGTGATGGTTGTGGAGCAGATCGGTCCACTTTCTCGCTCTCAAGACGGCGTCTTGATGCGATCTACGAAGCTGAACGCACAATTTCAGAGCCCTGATTCCACGCCGTGCCGTGGCTGCATAGGCAAAGCCGTCGGCTTTCTCTCTCTGATGCTTCCTCGCCTGGGCGAATCGAAGCCAGGTGTGAAGGATGAGCCGCGCAGTTCGGCTGCTGCAGCGTCCACTGAGCAACGCGACCACGTGATTGATCTTGTGCTGTCGACGATTCCACGCCCGCCACGCTCTGAACGCCGAGCACAGGACCAGCACTTGCAGGCGCTCGGTGTTCTGCTGCAGTTCTTGACGATGGCTGCGGACAAGCTCCACATGCTCTGCCCACTGACGCCACACAACCACCAGTGTCTTGTGGTTGAACGCCACACTCGCGACCGTGAATTGTAGGCGGTGGGCACGCAACTCCACTGTTCGTCGATGCCAATCTCTCAGCGAACGGCGAGTGCGACGCAGTGTCAGCGCGGCTTCTACGAGCTTGCAGTGGTGTTGAGCTGCGAGGTGTTGGCGCCACGCATAGAGAGCTGCGGCTTGCACCCGCTTGCGACGTAGCTGTGTCGCCTTGTCACGCATCCACGTCTTCAGGTGTTGCTCTTTGTGGTACGAAACCCATTGTCGCCACGCTCGCGTACGGCGGTGACTAGAATTACGCGTCGAAATGGTGCGTTTCCACTGGTGACGGTCTCTCCACTGGGCCCACGCAGTGAAGAAAACCCGGTACTGGCGCTGTTGCCAGAACTGGAGGGCGGCTACGGTCTTGCCCCGCATCCATTGTTGATGGTGAGCGATAGCGAGCCAGTGGGAGAAGCACTGAGCCTGAGCTGGACACTTCCACCGCCGAAGACTCGCGGACACAAGTGAGACCGTCGCAGGGTGGCTTTGTTCCAGTTCATGCTGCAGATCAGCTACGAGAGCCTTTGTCGCTTGCTGCTGTGTGTGGTACTCATGCCACGATTCCCAGATTTTCGACAGTATGTGGTGGTGGATCATTGGCAAGAACACCTTGAGGCAAGCTCGTTTTAGTGCCACACGCGACTTCATCTTCTTCAGCACCTTACCCAGGACACGCCGAGCACAATGGTGCTGGACTTGAGCCGTCAGCTTGCGTTCCTGGCGTCGTTGAGCGACATAACCATGCCTCCATGCCGCGAAGACTCGCCCCAACGCAGCATTATTGAGCCGTGAGAACATGGCATTGATAAGCCGAGATTTGGCCACGACGGCTCGCCATTCTCCCAGTAATCTCTTGATGAACGCATCGCTCGTGCGGTTCAGAATTCGATTCCGCAGTCCATTCACAGCGTCGCGTGCACTCTTTTGCCTACGCCAGAGCGCCCACGCCTCTTTCACCACTCTCTTTCCTCGTAGACACGATGCATCACGCGCCAGTTGCCTCGATGTCTTGGATTTCATGACGAAATCTCGCCATCGTACGAAACACCCCACGCTCTGCTGCTCTAAACGCTGCCGAATCCTGGCTTTGAGCATTTGCTGCTGCTCTGTCTGCACCTTCCACCGCTGGAAGCTCGTCATTTGGCGGTCCTGGTTCCACAGCAGCGCGAACCGCTGCTGAATACCGGCACTGAGCTGCACCTGAGACCGGACCAGCGACTTCCACGAGTTGAAAACACGACCCAGCGACGCGTTTTGCAGCCGCTGCAGTAGCACACGCGCACAGCGTTTCGTTTTCGTGTGGTTGACCCACAATCGGAAGCACGTCTGTGTCGTCTGAGCGTGCCACATCTGCGTGAAGTGTCGAAGCAGCCTTTTTCGGTGAGCTTCACGGTGCCACTCCTGTAGCACACGACGTCGCATCCTTGACTCATAGACCCCAACGGCACGCGTCTTGGCTTGCTGCATTGCACGGAGTCCCTTCCATCTCCTGAAGATCTGTACCAGCGTTTGGCTTCGCCATATCGCGAGCGCCTTCCGCGAGCGTTGCTTGAGAACGACGAAAGCGTGCCACGCCTTGAACGCCCTGCCCTCTTGATGGTGGCAGAGTAAACGACTAGCACGAAGAATGAGCTGCTTGCGGTGGCTCTGGTCGCTTACGAACCGCTTCCACGCCGAGAAGTAGATTGGCAGCACGCAAAAGACGCGAAACACGAGCGCCTTTTGCTGCAGCGAGTGGAAAAGCTTGCGGTTAGCGACAAACTGCCGCCATTTCCTGAAGATTCTCTTGGCAACTGCCGTGGAGGTCTTGGCTTGGACCCGCATTAGTGTTGTTGACAGTAGTCGCTTGATGCAGACGAAGCCACTCCACGATCGTACGCTTCGTTGCAGGCGGAAGCGGTTCAACTCACGTCCAGACGACGTGAAGCCATCATGCTGCAGCTTACGCACGTCGATAAAAGCCCGCCAACGACGGAAAAACACGGCTTGTTGGCCTCGTGAGCCGGCGACGATGATGAGACCAACGATAGAACGCAACCGATTGGAGGCGAGAGCTTGAAGCCGCAGCTTCGTGAGCCCACGCTTCTCTTTCCACTGATTCAGGAGACTCGTCGCGTGAGAATACCGCTCCTTCTGAAGTTCACGAGCGGTCTTCCATTCGCTCCAGCGACGGAAGGCTCTTGCCATGCATTTCCCGCCGAACAGCGTCTCCATCTTGCGGCATAAGCGAAGATTATGGGCGTTCTCTTTCCATCGTAGGAACTTTTGACGGCACTGGTTGTTGGTCCACACTGCTAGGCACTGGTTCACAACACCAAGCTTGTCCTTGGAGCGATCACAGCAGTGCCGCCAGTGTCGAACACTGCGTCTCAGGCTCTGCTGGACGTAATGCTGAGCTGCTTCCTCCATCACTTGATGGTGGTCGTGCCTGTGCTCAACATAGGAAAGCCACGCCTTCCAGTACGCACTGATGCTCCTGTCCCGCGTGGTTTGCCACCATGATGCGAGTACTCGTCCGTGTTCTTTGCGTTTCTCGTGGACAGCTCTCCACGCTTGGAAACAAGCCGCGACTTGTCTGCCTCGCCACTGAGAGAGTGCGTACGCCACACGAACGTGGCGTGCCTTGGCCGTTGCGAAGCTGTGGACCCATCCTCGCCATCCCTTGGCCAGTAGATGTCGTTTGGATCGCGCAGCTACAATGGTATGGATTCTCAGCGTTGACTTGATCGTCTTCACGCGCCCGTTCCATTGGAACAGAACCCGCCGTAAGCGAAACTCCTCAATCTTTCGGTTGACCGTTGACTGAGCGTGTTCACGTCTCATGTAGCCACGCCACGACCCCCAGTATCGTCGCAGAAGCGCCTTAGCACTGGACTTGTCAGCGAGATGCACACACTGGGCGACGTGGAAGGCCTGCCGCCACGTCCGCCAGAGCTGCTGCGTTCGACGGCGTCTCCACTTCTTGACCGCTTGAGCATCACGACGATGCTGGTCTCGCCGAGCCGCTGCGACCTCCTGCCACGCCCACAAACCCAACTGCAGACGCTTCTTTGAGCCTTGGTCTGTGAACGCCTTCGCTACTTGCTGCTTCGTGTGGCCACTCTGCCAGTTCTCAACAAACGCGCGGAAGACTCGAAGTTTTGTCGTGTGTTGACGCTCGCCACCCCAAGCCTCCACGACAGCTCGGTAGTGCTTCTGCCGTTGCACAAACGACCGCAAGTGCCTCCACACAGCGGTCGTTAGCCCGTGGTTCGAGTAGAATCGAAGCTTGGTGAGCACGCGTCGTGTGCTAGTCTGCCGCTTCCAACTCCGCCAGATCTCCGCACGGCGCTTTGCCTCCAGTTTCTGGATCTTCTCCTCGTCCTCCTTCCCAGTGATCTCCAAGTGCTTGGACCACGCAAGCCACACTTGCCTCAGCATTCTCTCTTCCAAGCGGCTCACAGCGTCCATCACCAGAAGCTCACACTGCCGCCTACGCTGCGTGTATACCGCCCACGCGTCAACAAGACGCCTGATCGCCCGTCCTCTCCGCCACCGCTCGAACCGTGCTTGTTTATCACGCATTGTGCGCCTACTAGTGTGGATCTGCTTCCACGCAGCCCACCACAGACGCCTCAGCTTTACCCTGCGGCTACAATCCCATTTTGCCAGCTTCTCACGCCTCGTTTTGTTGTCTTTGCATCGCTGCTTCCACACCTCCCAACACTTCTTCAGTATCCGAGCTGCGTACCGACCATCCGCTCTTTTGAAAAGCTTGTCTTCATGGCTCGACTCCAACGCCGCCTCTCGCCAATCACACAGCACTCTTCGAAGCTTAGCTCGTGAGCCGAGCTCACTGGCTCGTCGTTTCCTCCGTGCCCACTGCGACCACAGCGTAAACACCCTGCGGGTCACCTTGTCACCATACGAGGCACTGATAGCCATGCTTCTCCGTTGGCTTTCGAGCGCCGCTCGCCACAGACGCAGCCTCAGTCGTAGACACCGCCGCGTGTGGAGTGCCTCGACCCATACGCCATGGTCTCTAATTTGCTTCCTCTGCCTGGCGTACGCCTGCCACTGCTGCATGCATTCCACCGTCGTCTCCAGCACCTGCGTGCGTCTTCGGATCATGGCCTTGATCCGCACAGTCTTCTTCGTTCTTGCATCTTTGGCCCACGATTGGACAATGCGTCGAAGCGTCCACACCAGCAAGCGCCCTGTGAAGTGCCTCAGCAGTGCGCTATTAACGACAGCTACACCTCGCGACACGACGAAGGATGGAAGCGCCCGGCTCTCGCATGTTGGGACGGCGTCACATAGAGGTAGCGACAGTGCGATCCATCGGAACACAGCAAAGGTCGCAACGGGTGGCAGGATGGACTGTGTGAGCCGCAGCTCTCTCGCACGGCCCTCCCGCACGAGTCGGTGGAACGTCATGAGCTCTTTCCACTGCTGGAAGGACGTCGCCAGTAGCTTGAACGTCGCCATCGAGACGCGTCTTGTAGGCAGCGGCTCCGCTTCCACGGCCAGACGCACAGGCACGACCTTCTCAAGTGGAGACACGGGGGAGGAATCGCCACCGCGGTCGCTCCATGACGCGTCGACAACATCGACTTCATCCTCCTCTTCCTCTCGCAGTTGATCGTGGTGTCTCCGTAGCTTATACAGTCGTCGCTCCACCTCGCTAGTCGCATCACCGCCTTCTTCTCCCTGATCCTCGTCCCGTTCCTCCTCCCCCTTCTCGTCATCCCCCATCGTCAGCTCCTCCGACAGATCCTCCAGCTTGGCGCGCATCTGCCACAGCACCCTGAGCTTCCCCTCCGTCGTCTTCTCCTTCTTCTCTTCACCTCCATCCAGCGACGCGTTGCGGACTTGGTTCTCCTTCGACGTCACAGTCGACGCCTGGACCTTTAAAACATCGCCTTTCGACGACAAAAGCACGTCTCCGAATCGATCCGCTGGCTGTCGCTCTGCCTTCTTCACGCTCTCAATGGCTGGCGTTCCTACGCGTTCACTCGCATTAGTTCTCCGTCGAACGGGCGTCTTCATCGACGCCTCCGATCCTCGTCTTCCACCCAGTGGCCCAGGCGACAGCACGCCGCCGTTGGCCAGACTCCCTCCTGACAGGCGCTTCACACGTGGCTGCTGAGCCACCGCGAACCGTTGGATCTTGCTCTTCCAGTCGTGTTCGGGATCCATCGACAGCGTCAGCAGCACGCGGTGGTACGCGGCGTCCTGGGGCGGGCGGACGCCGTGCTTCTCGAACACGGCGCTCGACGCCTGGATGAGCTCGATGAGCGTGAGCGGCGTGGCCTCGCTCCAGGCGTCCGCTTCGTCCTCTCTCGCGTCGCTCAGCGTGCGTCCGGACGGCGTTTTGCCATGGAGACGAGCTCGTCGGCGGATCCGCTCGGCTCGGGACACGATCTGCGAGAGCACGAGCGCGTCGAATGACCGCTGACGCCGCGCAGCCTCCACGGCGTCGGTGGTGAACACGCTTCTCGCCTTGTCTAGTTGTCTGTGGATGCGTGGCGGCGGCTGGAGACGCGTGGAGACGGAGCCAGGAACCGCTCCATTCTCGACCATGGAGGTCCTTCGTGACCCCATGGGGAAAGTTGGCGTTGGATATTGTGGGTTTTTGTTGGATGAAAGTTGGCGTTGGAGGTTTGAGCAGTTCAGTTCGCTGGCATTTGTTGGTGGACTCGGTTTTGTTGGAAGTTGGCGACGCCCACGGCTTTTGGTTCAAGTTCGCGATGGTCGAAAGGTCGTTGGCACCAACGTTCTGTCACTTCAATATCTTCGATTTATAGCCAATCAGCATAGCAAAGGCGGTAGTTGTGGCCAATCAGAAACCTGGAAGAAACGTGTTGGAATCATTTCCGTGTTGGAAATGAGCTCTTCGATCGAGTGGCACACTAATCATGAGGAAGGAGAGATGAATGCTTTTTGATTTATAATTTAGAGGGAGGCTTGCAGACGCATGGCTGTTTTGGGGGTTTGTTTGAGATGGCAAGCCGCAGAGAACGCCTCTCGTGGTGTTAGCTGCTACGCCTTCGCTTCGACGCGCAGCTCGAGGGCGCGGGGATGAAGTATGGAGTCATCACGACACAATGGAATCTTCACACGCTGTGGGACGCAAGATGTCTCACGAAGCTCTAGTTGGTCTCCTCGCAGAAGGTCTTGGCGTTCTGAAACAGCTTGAGCCATGGGCTGGCAGGCAGCTGCGCGAGGCTCGGCGTCAGGTACGGCCACTGCCACTTGAGGAAGACACGCTCTGGGTGCGGCATCATGCACAAGTGGCGGCCGTCCTCGGAGACAAGACCAGCGATGGCGTTTGGTGAGCCGTTCGGGTTGAACGGGTACTCCTCCGTGGCGTTGTTGCTGTCGTCAACGTAGCGCACCGGCACGAGATTCTTCTCGAACATGGTCTGCATGACCTTGGGGTGCGTGAAGTGCGCCTGGCCTTCGCCGTGGGCGACCCACACACCGAGCGAGCTGCCCTCCATGCCCTTGAGCATCACCGAGTTGGTCTTCTCGATCTTGACCGACACAAATCGCGACTCGTAGCGGCCCGACGCGTTGTGGACGAAGCGTGGAGTCGCCGACGACTTGATCTCGTCCTCAAGCTGCTTCGCGTTCGACGGAGTGACCCAACCGAGCAGACTCATGAGCTGACAGCCGTTGCAGACGCCCAGACTGAAAGTGTCCTTGCGCTCACGGAACGCCTGGAACTGCTTCAGGACGTCAGCGTGGAACTTGACGACACCAGCCCAACCCTTGGCCGAGCCCATGACGTCAGCGAACGAGAAGCCGCCGACGAACGCGACACCACGGAAGCGCTCGTCCAGCGTGAAACGCTTGGCGACCAAGTCCGACATGATGACGTCCCAGACCTCAAAGCCTGCGGCGTGGAAGGCACTGAGCATCTCGCGCTCACCGTTGCTGCCTTCCTCACGGATGACAGCCACACGGTGAATGTTGCGAGTGCTGAGCTGGCGCTCTGGCGTAGGGGCGACGTCGTACGTCACGTTCCACGAAGGACCCGTACGCGTACGCAGCGAGCTCTGCTCCTGAGCGACACAGTCTGGGTTGCACTGCTTCTTCTCGAGCTCAAAGCTCGTAGCCTCCCACACGTCGCGCAGGTCGACAGTCTTGTCCGTGATCACGTTCTGGCCGTTGATAGCGACCTTGATGTCACCGCCCGCCGCGTCGACCTTGCCGATCTTCACAAGTGGCACAGAGTGCTGCTGGAAGATAGCCTCCACCTCAGTGGCGGCAGCACCAGCGGCCACCTGGAACACGAGACCGAGTTCCTCAGCGAAGAGCACATTGAGCACGTCCTTGGTCGTGAGCTGAGCCGCCGATGGGTATGGGATGTTCACATCGATACCGCAGTTACCGGCGAACGCCATCTCGACGAGCGAGATCACGAGACCACCGTCGCTACGATCGTGGCCAGCGAGGATCAGGTCCTTCTTGATCGCCTGCTGGGTCGCGTTGAAGGCGTTCTTGAACAGCGTGGCATCCTCAACGTCTGGGGAGATCTTGCCAATCTGGTTGTAGACCTGCGCAAGCGCAGAACCACCGACACGGTAGGCACCCTTACCCAAGTCGACGTAGTACAGCGCACTGTCAGCAACGTGGGTCTTCAAATCCGGCGTGACAGTCTTCTCGACATCATCACATGACGCGTACATCGTGATCACGAGCGTGCCTGGAGCCTTGACGTCCTCCTTGTTAACCTTGGCAGCCATCGACAGCGAGTCCTTACCACCGTCCACAGCGACACCAACCTCCTTCATGAAGTCGGTCATGGCCGAGCAGCACTCGTACATACGCGCAGCCTCACCTGGGAGCTTAGCAGCCCACATCCAGTTAGCCGAGCACTTGGTATCGCCGAGGCCACGACGAGCAAGCGAAGCCCACACCAGGTTAGTCAGTGATTCGCCGACACTGAGACGCGCCATGGCACCAGGGTTCAGCAAGCCCTTCACTGGCTGTTCACCGACAGCGCTGGCCACACCAGGCACCTTGCCGTTGCTGGCCTCCGAGGCGAAGTGGGTCTGAGCCACCACACCGACGTTCGCCAGTGGCAGCTGCAGTGGGCCGACGGTCTGCTGCTGCGCGATGAGACCGCTGACACTGCGATCAACCTTGTTGGTGAGGAATCGCTTCGAGCCAACAGACACAAGGCGCAACACACGGTCAAGCGCATCGCGAACAGTGATGTCGGCTGGGAACTCGACTTCCTTGAGAACCTCAGTCGCCTTCTTGTCCGCGAAAGTCTTCTGTGGCATCTTGCCGAGCACGAGGTCAAGCTCCAAGTCAAATGGGGTCGAGTCGTCCTGCTCATCGTGAAGAACGACCTTGCCATCGCCAGAGACCTGGCCAAGAAGCGAGTACGGGCAGTTCTCACGCAGACAGATCTTGTGGAAGAGCTCAGCATCTTCTGGACGGATCAAAAGCGCGTTGTTCTCCTGGTACTCGGCGCCCCAGATCTCGAGGACCGACAGCGTCTCGTCACCGACAAGCAGCTTTCGCACTTCGTAACGCGCACCACCGCGGTTGCTTGGCGTCTGCTTCTCGTGTGGCACTTCGACGATCTCCTTGAGCACGTTCCCGTTACCACCGGCGCCCTGGTCGTGGATCGACACAATCGGGTTCTTGTCACCGAGCTGAATACACGCGCGAATCACCTTGTTCATCTTGCTCTCCATCTCGGCATCACCACGCTGCACGGCGTTGAAGTCGAGGGCCGCGTCCTTGACATCCTGGATACGGCTCGAGGCAGCGCCTCCGCCCATACCAATACGGTAGGCTGGGCCACCAACCTTGACGACCCAGAAATTGACCTCAGGGTCTCCCTTCTCGCAGTGGCGGCCGTCCAACTGTCCGAGACCGGCAGAAAACATGATCGGCTTGATGTACTCGCGGCGCTCGCCGTTTGGCAGGACCATACCAAACGAACGCGCGAAGCCCGCGACCACCGGCTCACCGAACTTGTTGCCGTAGTCCGAGGCGCCATTCGAAGCCTGCACGAGAATGTCACGTGGCGTCGCCAGGTTCGATGGGTACGCCAGCTTGGCATCTTCCCACGGCAGCACGTAGTCGTCCAAGAGCAAGTTGCCGACCGAGTACGCGCTAATACCAGCAATCACGTGGGCACCACGGCCAGTAGCCTGCACATCGCGGATACGACCGCCAGTGCCCGTCTCGGCACCAGGGAATGGCGCGACACCGGATGGGAAGTTGTGGGTCTCGGCCGTGAGAAGCACGTGGCTCTCGAGTGCCGTCTCCACATACGCAGACGGCTCACCGGCGGCCTGCGGGCCCAGCGTCACGATCTTGGAGCCTTCGATCACCGACGAGTTGTCGTGGAACGCGATGACCGAGTTCTTCTTGGCCTCCTCCGTGAGCGTCGACTTGACCATTTGGAACAGCGTCTGCGGCTTTTCCTCGCCGTCCACGACGATCTTGCCGCCGAAGAACCAGTGGCGAGAGTGTTCCGAGTTACTCTGGCCCATATCGAAGCACTCGACGTCAGTCGGGTTGCGCTTGAGCTTCTCCTTGAAGAGGTTCAGGTAGTACTGGAGATCCCAGTCGTCAAAGCCCAGACCGATCTCCTCGTTGATCTCCTTGAGCGCATCCAGGCCACGCTCCATGATCGGGATCTGGCGCACTGGCGCGACGCTCTTGCCGTGCCAGAAACTGTCCAGAGGCGCCGTGTACACCTCCTGGGTCATGCGGTCGCACTCGCGGTCCAGCAGCACCTTGGTGAGTACTGCCGGCGTCGTCTCGGCGCCCTCTGGGCTAGAGAAACGCACCAGGTATCGCGTGGCGCGCTCAATACGCTTGACGGCGGAGATACCGCACGCCTGGCAGATCGCGACGGCGTTACTGGACCAGGCCGTGGAGAAGTTGAGGC
Organism: Pythium sukuiense; assembly: GCA_023334995.1. Taxonomy (NCBI): domain Eukaryota; phylum Oomycota; class Peronosporomycetes; order Pythiales; family Pythiaceae; genus Pythium; species Pythium sukuiense. The sequence continues at coordinate 22,876 of JAADVL010000105.1, forward strand.
GCGGGCCGACTTCAACCAGCCACTGCGAGGCATCGCCCGCGTACGTCTTCTTCTCGGTGTTGAGGAAGGACGAGTCCAGACGCGTCTGCTGCGGCTCGAAGGTCTCGCTGAGCAGCCAGTGGAGCGTGTCCTGCTCGGCCTGCGTCAGCGTCGTGTAGACGCCGCTGCCCTTGGGCGCCTGCTCGTGCGTCTCCACGTAGAAGCAGTACTCGGTCTTGATCTCTTCCACCGTGACGCCGCTGCCGGCGAGCTGCTTGGCCAGCACGCCCTGCAGCGTGTGCGTCGCGTGCGCCGTGAACGCGGGCGTGCGGTAGAAGCGCAGCAGCGACGCGCCGTGCGACGTCTTGAGCTTCTTCTCCGGGGAGCTCATCTTCGAGATTGAAGTTGTTGGCGAAAACAAACGACCGATCCAACAAACGGAAGAGGCCGTTGGTGTTGGCGTTAGTGTTGGCGACCAAAGAGTTGGTGCTGGTGCGAGGAAGGGGACACGTTGGAATGTGAGCCGCAGATGTGTTGGCGTTTCCGCTTTGTTGGCGGACGGACGGACGGACGTGCGGTGCCGCACCGCCTTGTGGATTCAACATCCAACGGATGCGCCGGCGGTGGTGCCGCACGGTTCACCGGTCCAACGCCGACGAAACAGGGATGGGCTGCCCGGTTCGGGTGTTTTAAACATGTTTCGAACACCCTTCGTCTGTGACGAAGAAGATCGCAAGCAGCGCATTCGTCCACGAGCCCCCCAGTCGGCCCACCAGGAAGAGGCGCTCGTGGTACGATAGGTAAGCCACTTGCGAGTTCACGCACCCACAGAGGTGAGTAGACACCAAGCTGCCTTCGTCATTTTCGGCTGAAGACCATGGTGTAGTTGGCGATCTGAAGATGGCCTGTCCCTGTCCGGTTTTAGATCGGTGGTGCCGCGGCGGTGCTTCGTTTACGGACGTGGGTGGAATGATTGTCACCGAGGTGAACCGCGGTCCATCTTCTATATTCAGCCAATCAAATGGTCTCAAATCTGGCCAACCGGATTGGACGATGATTGTATTTTGAGCCAATCAGTTGAATTGGTAGCTCCTCGCTCTGCTCCAATTAGTAGCCCCGTATCATGTGGTGTCTTGAGTTCCACGGGCGACCGACACACATCACCAGAACTCGACCGATATGATCCGCCGTGAAGCGCGTGCTCTTGTGCGCGCCACCAGCGCTGCCGCCTCGGCATCCACCCGCCAGCATGGCCGCGTCACTGTTGCGTGCCTTGCCTCTACGAGCGTGCGCCGTGCCGTGCCTGTCGTGGCCTCGCCACTGCTCCGCAAGGTATGACACGCCACGCCACGTTGAATCTGCTTCGTCCTACTCACTGTTTCCATTGATTACAGATGCAAGTCGGTGGCATCCTCGCCGCTGGCTCCACTGGCGCTGCTGCCTGCGCGTTCTGCTCGGCCGCTTCACCTGCCGCGACGCCTGCTGTGGCGAACGTGGGCAACGTGGTGTGGCCCAAGGTGACGCTGTACCAGTACGAGCCGTGTCCTTACTGCTGCAAGGTCAAGGCTGTGCTCGACTACCTGTGCATCCCGTACCACGTCGTGGAGGTGAATCCACTCACGAAGAAGGAGACACAGGCGTTCACAGACTACAAGAAGGTGCCGGTTGTGCGCATTGACGACGAGGTGGTCGTCGATTCGTCTGCGATCATCGCTCGTCTCCGTGAGCTCGCGATTGAACGAGGCGTCAAGGACGTCAATAGCGAGGACGGCGTCACCTTTGAGGATGAAGAGAAGTGGCGTCAGTGGGTCGACCAGAGGCTGGTGAGTGGATTGGTTTGTTTCAAGGAGATCTTGGTGGGATTGGCGCCGTCATTGACACGTGAGTTGTACGTGTAGATTCTGATGACGCCACCAAACATCTACCGAACTGTGCCAGAGGCTCTCCAGGCGTTTGACTACTGCCTCACGGAGGGCAAGTTCACGCCGTGGGAGCGTCGACTGTCCAAGTACAGCGGAGCGGTGATCATGTACCTCATTGCCAAGCGCTCCAAGAAGAAGTACGGCATTGACGACGAGCGTGAGACGCTGTACGCGGCTCTCAACTCGTGGGTCGAGGCTGTGGGTGACAAGTCATTCCTTGGCGGGAGCGAGCCAAACATGGCGGATTTGTCCGTGTTTGGCGTCCTGCGAGCGATGAAGGGACTGCAGACGTTCGAGGATCTGATGCAGAATTCGTCTATTGAGCCATGGTTCAACCGCATGCACGACAAAGTGGGTGCCAGCTCGCGCGTGAGCTCGAACTAAAGAGTCTCATCTACAGTACATACATACACGTACTGCGTATCGTCCACATCGAATAGAACGCTCTTCTTCCCTTTGTCTTCTTTCGGTGCTTTGTTACGATGGAGGAGCCTTCTTCTTCAGGTGGTGATACGCCATTCCGGTGCCCGAGATGTTGTCGCCCAGTCCAGCCGTGTGATCAGGCTTCTTGCACGCCATCATTGGGACCAAGTGGCACTGGAAATCCTCCTCTTGCCACGTCACAACCGGCGAAAACGGGTCAATTTGAACCTTGAGCGACTGCTGCTTGCTGATGAGCTGCTCTCGAGCCAGCAGCAGCTCGACGCGCTCAGGGTCGACTTCCATCTTCAGCGAGTGACGCATAACCGAAGGGTCCGAGTTGTTCTTGCCGCACGCGAGCTTGGTGCTCATGAGCGCGCTCTGGACCAAAGCCTTCGTCGGCTCCTCCCAAATGCTCTCGTCACGCTGGCAGATGATGTGGAACTGGAGCGTGTGGAAGTGGATGCGGCTGAGCTGTGCGAGCGCAAGTGTCTCCGCGGCCTTGTCATCCACAGCCTTCTTGTTCTTTGTCTGGAAGGACGAACGAGCCTTGGAAGCAAACTTGATGACGTCGTTGAGCTGCTCACTGATCTGCGCGACGGTCGGACGCGAGTTCGTGGCCGTGCCTTCTTCACCGGTGACGAGGTAGTGGTGCAGAATGTACAGCTCCTGCTCGTTCAGACCAATCGAGTCGACCCACGGAAGCACAAGTCGCACCGTGTCGTCAAACAGCGTGAAATCTACAAGATCACCACGCCCTCGTTAGTGTGTCACCACCCACCCGTGATAACAAAGCTCATAAACGTACCAGACACGGCAGCAAACTCGTAGTGCGACGGGATCTGCTTCACAAACCAGTTCTGCAGCACTTCAGAGAGCTTCGTGAGTCGCGCGAGGCGGCGCTCTTCGTCAGTCTCCACTTCCATGAGCTGCAGTCCGCCAATCACAACCAGATCTGGCTTGAAATCGTCGAGCGCCTGCTCAAACTCCTCCAGCACCGACAGACGCGCGTTGTAGATGTCATGGTTGAGGTAGTAGCGGTTCGCACGCGGGGTCTCGTGGCCTCGGAACGCGTCGCCCTTGGAGTACTCGAGCACGAGGTGCACGTCCTCATGGTCGTGGTCCTCCAGGTGGCCGACCAGTTGGATCTTCGAGTTGAAGTGCTTGCGCATCTCCTTGCCGATGGCCGCGCCCAACAGAACATCACATCCCTCCACCGACGCGCGGTCCGCCATCGTCGCGGCGTTGCCTCCCACCTTGTGCTTGACGCCGTCGATCTCATTCGCAAACTTGACAACCTCGCGGAACTGCTCAGGCGACGACATGGACTGCTCAGCTGCAGCGCCATTCGCGAAGTAGAACGCGAAGCTCTCCTGGAGATCGCGCAGGTCGCCAATGCGCTCGTGGTGCTTCTTGTCCAGCGACTCGCTGTACGGCTTGGCCTCGTGGTGGGTCTTGTGGTTGTCGTGGTGGCTGTGCTGCTGCTTCTCGACGGCGTGGACGCGGTCCATGAGCTTCACGGCACGCACCGACACGTCCAGGTCAGCGCTGCAGCAGAACGCGAGGCGTGGGGCTCGCGTGGCGGCGTCTCCTTCGCTCTTGCGCTTTGTCTGGAACACAAGCGACGCCAGCAACTGCTGCTGCTCGCCCACGCTCAGCGCGTCGGAAGCCACGGGCAGCCAGTCGGCGAGCAGGTCTCCGTAGAGGACGGCGGCGATGGCCACGGCCAGCGACACACTCAGCGCCAGCCACTGCGACGCCGTGTACATGGAGGAGGTGGTGTCTTGTCGGTCGTCGATCACGTCTGTTGGGGGAAAGTGAAGAGGGACAGCACGGAGCTCACGCATGGGCGGCTCTGGATCTAAGAGATCGGCGACGTTAAGTTCGATTTCGGCAGGATCGCTAAGTTCGGATGGGAGGTGCGTACTTAGAGATGGAGGTCAAACAGCGGAATGAGCTGGATAAGTACGCACTATATACGCACTTCAATGCGAATGCGTACTTAGGGAGTGTAGCCATTTGCGATTGGCACATCTTGGGCTTGGCCGAAGCACGCGAACGCAGGTACTGTACTATGCACTACCGGTAGTAACCTTGCTTGATTGTGTTGCCTCTACTGATTTCAATCTGCTGTAGCTTGGCCGACAAGCACCGATCTTCGAAACTCAACAAACACAGGAGCCTCGGGGAACAGAATACTTCGAAGTACTGCTGTTTGGTTACTCTACGTCTGACTACAGAGCAGCCGCGCTTGAGCTACAATTGAACCATTCAAGTGTCGTTCCAGAGCTGGTGTATGGCGTTCGAACGAGAAAGGCGTTGACCTGAAGCAACTGGCATCTCCATCCCCATCTCATATATGAGCCATCTGACTGATGCCCATCTTCCAGACTCCAAGTGCAGTACCAAATCTCTCATACGACCTAGTGTGAGTTGTTCTACCCCGCCGTGCGTTGATCGCCTACTCAGTACATCCTCAGCTTCCGTCCTGCAACGGGTGCCTACCTTATGACGCGCGTCCACCGCACGGCTGCACTCTTCCGCGATATCATCGATACGTTTGCCAAGACGTGAGAAATCACGGCAGCTGCCAACCACGACTTCTTCCCCGCCGAGCACCACGGTCTCACCTCCGATCACTTGCCCGGCACATGCATTTTTTTAAAAAAAAGCCTAGAGGCTTTTGACGCATATCTGGATACTGTTTCATCAGATACCGGTAGATTGCCATCGGCGACCAGTGCACCGGTAAAATTTTGAATTGAATGTGTGAGCTCTTCAGTTCACTGTGCTTGAAGTTCCATTCGACTCCTCCCTTGCATCTGTCCAATCCGGCGTTTGTTGCATGATACTTGAAGTATGCAGATCTTCCAGCCAGAAGCTCGACAGACTGTCGGACAGTGGCCCGATGCCGCACACTTGAAGTACGCGTATCACACTGTGTGATGTGTGTGATTCACACACTTCGACGAGAGTCTCTTCAGAACCTCGCCAGTATTGAAGAAGAGCAGACTTCAGATGATGCGCTTGAATCTGCACCAGCAGTTGATGTTGACTGTCGAAGTCATCGCGTACGGGTGAGTGCTATTGGGTGTCGATCGCCACGGACTTGATGATCGGAGAATCAAATACAGTAGTGGTCTTCTCCGCACGTTGGGTCCAGTCCTCCCTCTTACTTTTGACTCGCACACAGCTGACTCGAGACCCCGGTCGCTCCATACCCGAACTGGAACAAACGGACACGCCATTCTGGAATCTGCCTCCCGCAAGACAGATATAATCACCGCCAAAATGAAGCTGACCGTCGCCGCTGCCACCGTTCTGCTTGCCGCCTCGTCCGCGTCGGCCCAGACCACCGTGCCAGTCGCCTACCCGAACTGCACGCAGCCAGTGATCGCGGCCTGGGTGATCGGCACGGACGCTCGGAACTGCACGCAGCAGGCCAAGTACACGCCAGTGCAGTATCTGCTGCCAAACGCCACCACGTTTGAGACGTTCTGCCCAAACTCGTTCTGCCGCTCGCTTGTCGCCTACGCGCTGAACTTCCGCCCTGCCGTAGGCGACTGCTACGTCCGTAGGACCAACTTCACGGCGTTGTTGTACAACCAGATCATCGATCCCTTCGCCAAGACGTGCGAGATCACGCTGATCCCAACGACTGCTCCTCCGGCCACGACCGCCCCACCCCCAGCTACGACGGCTCCTCCACCTGCCACGACGGCGCCTCCTCCGGCTACCACTCGCCCAGCGTGTACTTAAGTTGCCAGCATTTTGAAGGATGCGAGCTGGCCATCGTGCCCGTGAGCAGTCCTTTGTGTAGTTTCTCGACTCCATTTTGAGCTCTGCCGCGACAGTTCGTTCGAACGGCATACGTGTACCGGTACAGTCTGGAATGAGAAGAGTCTCTTGATTTGCCTTGCTTCTGCTTGCGATCCGTCGGCTTTGCTTCTTAACACGTCAACATACCTTGTCGCCATGTCGGAATCGGCTCGTTCCGAATTGTACAAGTGTTGGGCCCCTCACTGAGCCTCCTGAGCCGAGGAGTACAGCGTATCGGCGTGATCTCACTTACTGCTCCTGCGGCCACGAGTGTTTCTCGCCCGAACAACAAGTTTCCACCACCTCCGGCCACCCGAGTGCGTAGGCTTGGAGATTCTGAAGACTGAGAGCCGAAGATCCTGCCGGGTGAACACGCTTGAGCAATACGTCCAGTGTTCGACACGTCAGTTCCTTTTTAGTACTGACCACCACTACAGGCGCAGCGTTGAATGAGATGAGCTGTTGGCTTGGTCGTGCTTGAACTTGCGCTCAACTGCTCGCTTCCGCCCTGCACGTTCGAAGTCTTCTGGAGTCGAGAGTGGCTCCATTGGAGCCTCCAAGGCTCATATCCCACTTCCTTCAGCATTACATATTCTGACACCCAAATCCAGTAAGATGGGCACCTACCTACCTGGACGTCGGAGTTGGAAAGCACCGGATCCGCTCTGAGATAAGGCGGGGAGTTCACGGTCGTGGTCGGATAGCGCCAAATTGTCTCGCCACGGTGGGGGTCCTTTGTGGGTGGTGTTGTTGACGCAATTGGAGAAGAGTGGTCTCTTCAGCCGTTTGAATTGGATGTTCAAGGTCGCTTGAGCAGCCAAACCCAACCAACACGACGATGGACTCGGCTGCTCATTCCGACGAGACCTCCATTCTGCTGCCCACTGCTGAAGTGTAAGACCTTCATGCCATTCTGGAACTCGCGTCGCATACGCCACGTTCAAGCTTGTCATTCCCACGATGAAGCTCAACCTTGCTGCTGCCACCGTCCTTGTCGCCGCTGCCTCGGTCTCGGCCCAAACCACCATGCCAGTCGCCTACCCGAACTGCTCCCAGGCTGTGTCCTCTGCCTGGGTTATCGGCACAGATGCTCGCAACTGCACCCAGCAAGCCAAGTACACGCCTGTGCAGTTTGTGTTCCCAAACGCGACCATCTTCGACTCTTTCTGCCCGAACTCGTTCTGCCGATCGCTCGTTGCCAACGCCCTCAACTTCCGTCCAACGGAAGGCGACTGCATTGTGCGCAAGACCAACTTCACGGCTTTGTTGTACAGCCAGATCATTGATCGCTTCGCTGAGACCTGCAAGATCGAGCCAGCACCAGTGACGAGCAAGCCTCCAGTCACGACTGCCCCACCTCCGACGACCACGGCTCCGCCACCAGCCACGACCGCACCTCCTCCTCCTGCCACCACCCGCCCAGCGTGTGCTTAAGGAGGCCGATGTCTTGAAGGCGATAGCGGAGCCGTTAAGTTGCTTTCCTTCATCGATCGGAGGCTGTAGTTGGCTCAAACACGAAGTCTTGTGCGTCATTCCTTTGCTTCGATTGTTTCCTTCTTTTCTCTACATATACAAATCACCAAACCAACACGACAGCATACAGAAGACCACACTTACATTACCGGGAACTTGTCGCCTTCACCCTTGGCCTAACCATCACGCATTCTTTGACCGCACGCTCACACTTGTTCATCGACATCGTCTTGGTAGAGCTGTGCGTACATACTCTTCGCGGCCTTGCGCTGCAAGCAGGACGCAAAGGGCCGCTGCACACACGAGAATAAAACCGTCTTGGCTTGTTGCGCGGCTGCAAGCACTCCTGTCGTGGCTGAACTAGCACGCTGCCACGCGTCGATCTCGTCCTTCAGTGACTGGGCTGGATCGCTGTCGTCTCCGCCCGCACGCGCAACTGGGTTGGAATTGTCAGTCTTTCTTGCGGCCTTACTGCTGTCCAAGTCGATCGTCGATGGCCGCATGAGCTGTGAACCGAAGAGCTTCGAGGCGCGTCCTCCTTTGTTCACGACGCGAGCACCACCAGTGCGTTGCCGCTCCGCTTCTATCTGTGCAGGGTCCGCCGCCTTCTGTAGTGGTCGTCCGAGTGAGAAGAGTGCGCACTCATGCTCTCGACCCGGCTCCGTGTAGCACACGGGCACGTACACAACGTACTGGTCGTCGTCTGCAATCTGGTTGTCGACCCGCTCGTGGGGAAGCACCACGTTCTTCTCCACCATCTCTGGATCCAAGTCCTCTCGCAGTACTTGCAGCCACATCGTCTGCTGCTCCGAGTTGAAAATCGATCCTATTGCCGTCACGACCGCGCCGTTCTTGAACGAAAACAGTTCCTTCGCTGTCTTCGACGGCTCTGTTCGCGCAGCGACTCGTGGTGGCACATCCTCCGTACTGCTCTCATCGTTGTTCGACTGTTGCTTCTGGCTGGGCCTCTGCAGTACGACCTGGTAGAATTGCTTCGGCGCCATCTTGCCTGGAGCGCTGATCTCTTGGAGCATGCACACGTTCGTCTTGGCACTCGACTGGATCGCGTAGCCGTACGTGACTTCCTGCGGGTTCGCTGTCCCAGGTGTCGACGTCGCCGCCGTCAATGCGACGCGCACCCACACATTGCCTCGTTCGTTTAGCACGCGGCGAGTCGACACGACCACCGTGCCTGGCGTCAGCTCGCCGACGACCTCCGACTCGAGTCGCGGTGCCTTGCGTAGAGGCAGCACGCGCCGTCCGTAGATGTTGCGGTAGTAACGCTCCGTGTAGTCGTCTCGCAGCAGCGTCTCGTCGTGGATCTCGTCGGCTCCCCAGGGCACCACAACTCTCTCAGCCGTGTTGGCGTGTCGCTCGATGATCCACGCCTCGTCCTCGCTTTGCTGCGAGTTGTCGTCGTTCTCCTGGGCGCCTTCAAAGTCCTGCAGCCGCAGCCACACGTGGTCCTTGACGAGCTTGCGCTCCACGGCCGTCGCAATGCGGAAACTCTCCAGGTTGCCTCGGCGTGGAGCCTGCAGCGACGGCGTGCCTCGCACAGGCAGTTCTCCCATCCATTTACCCGCTCGCGGGGCGATATTCTGAACCAGCACGGGGCCACGCAGCGCCTTCCGTGGGTCGTCCACAGCCTCCAAGACGTCGCAAAACGACACACAGATCCAGCCCGTGATGCCAAAGGGGGACGTGACCTTGAGTGCGAGCTGGGAAAAGTCGTCGTTGAACCGCGACTCCGTGGCCTGAAACACGCTCGCGGGCGGCAGTTGGCGAGGGTGCTGCGTGAGCGCGCCAGGCGACGCGGCGCGTGGAGAAGCAGCAGCGACGGACGCGTGGAAGTGCGGGTTCCGCGACAGCGTGAGCCGCTCACGAGAAGCCAAAAACGCCGGGAAATCTGCGTAAAAAACACGTTTAAACGCATGGTACCGCTACAACAAGGACACGAGGAGATAGCCCACGTACGCGGCAGTTGAGCGAGCTGCTTGAACCGCCGTGGAGACGCGTGGAACGCCGAGCAGCGGCGCTGTTTAGGCGCAAGCTGCTCGTCGAAATCAAACTCAACACGCAGGAAACCGCTGGTCTGGGCGGCGTTGGAGAACACGCCGCGGCGGATCTTCATCCACACTTGGTCCTGGTAGAAAAGCAGCTCCGAGCACGCGAAGTAGGCGCCACGAGGGAGTTCATACAGCCTATCAAGAGGAGTTCAGGTGGAAATGCCAGTCAGTTGCATGCGGAAAACGGCGATTTTGAGGCTGTTTCCGCACCGATCGAGCGCGCGTTCGCGTGGGGACGAGTACACATAACGCTTCTCTTTGTCCAGCAGCAGCGCGTGGTCCTGCGCCTCGCGTGGAGCGCCCGTGTACTGAAAGAACTGCTCCATATTCACGCGCTTCTTGTCGTGTGGGATGGAGATCTGGAAATGAGAGAGAGGGAGAGAATGAAACCTACCAAGAAAAGGTTTTTAGGATTCAAACCTTCTCCTAGCCTAGGCAAAGGATGAGGCTAAGCTAAGACTAATAAAATCGTGTCAAAAGAGGGTGAGATGGTTGGGACCTCTTCAAGTCAACGGTCTCATCTCACAGTGAGATCGAAGGAAGGATGATGGCGTGGCGCTGGCTCCGTGGAAGCCAAGAAGTCACCAAGCGCGAGCAGCCCGAGCGGACGACCGGCATGGAGTCGCTGCCGCCGGCTGCTCCTGTGTCGCAGACGGTTAGTCAACTCTTCAATGCGTGCCGCCGTGGTAACGTGGGTGCACTGCGGGAGCTGCTGGAGAGCGGAAGCGTGGACGTCAACTGCATCGTCGACAAGAAGGTGCGTCAATAACGAAGAGAGTCACCATGACGACACTAGCTCGAATAGTGGATGCGTTAACTGGTGGCTTGTTGTTTGGCTGGGATCTAGGGAGGCGCGGCCCTGCACTGCGCTGCTCACTTGGGCCATGTCGACGTCGTGCGGCTGCTCATCGAGCATGGCGCCGATGTCCATAGGGAGGATAAGGTGAACCAGCCACGAGTGAAGGGATTGCATGGATAGAGAAGGAAAGCTGATGGATGGTTGTAGAATGGAGACACGCCTCTTCACTGGGCAGCGAGTTGGGTGCGTCCAGAGATTGCCGACCTGTTGCTTCGGGCCAAGGCTGATGTGCTTGCAGTCGACAAGGTAAGGCGGGTGACGGTGGAGAGCGTGGATGCAACTGATGGGTCTTACACTACACCTACTGATGATGTTAGGTTGGTGCGACGCCGATGCACTGCTCGCTTCTCCACATCTTCCGCCTTGGCTGCAACAAAGAATCCCTCGAGATATTGCAAGTGCTGATGGCCCACGACGCCTCGTGGGACGAAAGATGTGACAGAATGGCAGCTCACGAAGATCACGTGGCGCGGGACGTCTGGAACCAAGTACACGAAGAGGATCGGCCACGGTGGACGCTCCAAGCGCCAGCGATTCGGCTATGTGTCACGACGTGGGAGGAGGACCACGCAGAGGGTCGCGAATTCACCAACATCCCCATTGAAGAGGTCACGTCAGGTGTGGACCGACTCAAAACATACCTCCGCTTTCAGAAAGCATCACTCAAAGGGCTCTACCGCCGTAAAATTTGTGTCGTTGGCCCGAGCGAGTGGGGCAAAACGAGCTTGACCAAGTCGCTGACAATAGAGAAGCCGGTACTCGAAAAGAAGAGCGACCGCACGATTGGAATCGATCAGTTCAAGATGAGCTTTGTCCACGAGACCCACGTGGGCACGAAAACCACCGTCCAGAAGCACGAGATCACGTTTTGGGACTATGCCGGCCAGGCTGCCTACGAGGCGATGCATTCAGTGTTCTTTTCTCGGCGTACGCTGTTCTTCGTGTGCGTGGACATCCACGCATTCAAGGCAGCGATGGCTCAGGCTGACATGATGGCAGATAACGACAGCGACGTAACGCGGCTCATGTACCAGTTCCTGGACCGCTCTGTCCTCCGGTGGGTTCGCATGATCCTGGCTCGTCAACCGGACGCCGAATTCCAGTTTCTCATCACGAAATGTGACTTATTGAACAAGTGCGATGAAGTGCTCGAAGTCAAAGCTGTGGTGTACAAGATGCTTCAGATGGTGATGGTCGTTGTCACTGAAATCAAAGACCAAGTCGAGAATAAACGCCATGGAGAGAGTGGTGATGAGTCTCCTGTGATTTACTTGGGCGACCCTCGCCTCGAGTCAAGGCCAAGGCCGCACGTCGACGTTATCTGGACGAGTTGCACGCGTCAGAGGGATGTCGAAGAAGCAAGATCTGCGGTCCAAGCTGCGATCCTGAAAAGCGCGTACAGCTACAAGATGCCGGACCTTTACCTACGAGTTCTCGCCCAGATCGTCTCGATGCGAACAGCGGCGTCTCAGAGCACGGCGGATGTGCGGATTGAGGGGACTTTTGTAGAAGATGTGCGCCTGATTCGACAGCTCCAGACAGACAACGACACCGACGAAACAACATGCCGAAAGATCATTGAGACCCTCCATGATCTTGGTGACATCATGTGGCTCGACAACATCGGAGACCCTGAGCTCCAGAAAACCGTTATTCTCGACCCGACGCTGCTGGTCGACTTCATCCGGCAAGTATTCGACCACAACTTCACCGGCGAGACCATGCCTCACTCCAAGCTCATGTGTCTACCTTTCTGGAAAGACCTCCGCAACGAGCAGCGTATGCTGTCGTTGAAGCGCGCCATGCAGCATTTTCACTTGGTGTATCCCGCAACCGGTAAAGAGATGCAGTCGGGTTCAGACCTGATCGTGCCTGCGTATTGGAAGTCGAGCATCAGTGCGATTTGGGTGTTTGGTGGAGACGTCGTCCGGCTGGGTAAGGGCTTCGAGGAGTCTGACGAAGCTGTGCGTGTGCATTGGGAGATCCACTTCACCAACTACCTCCCCGATGCGCTCTTCGACCACCTGGTCGTGGCCAGCTACTCGCCGTTTGAAAATCGGAAGATCGGACCTGATTGGATCCTCTATCAACTCGAGGACTCGGCTGGCTGTTGCCGAGTCGTCACAGGTCGGGACACTGCCACACATCATCAAACGATGCACCTAGAAGCTGTCGTAGCAAAGACAGCCACAGCGACGGCAGCGGAAGACCTGTGGGCGACATTTCATGGTATGTGTGTCGCCCTGGACCTCGTGCTGAGTCGAAACAAAGGCGTGTCGATTACCAGCTTTGCTCGAGACGGAAGTCGACGGAATCCGAGTTTGCTTAGCTTGATGCGACCGACAAACAAGCGTCTCGCGTGGATGCCTCCGGAGCCGACGCGCACTGAGTGTCTGCGATTGCTCACACGTGTGCGGCACACTTCGTAGAACTAGCAGCACTACTGAGATAGGCGATCTCGGCTGCCCAAACCTACTTTTCCTCGACTTGCATCCCAATTTGATCGTACCGATATTCAAAACTCAAATTTCAAGAATCGATTCTCGCATGGTGCCACCTTGAGATCGTCAGTCTGAACCCAATGTGAACCTAGATCGAACTGAACCCAAACGCACGGACGGAGTGAGGGAAGCTCCAGCGATGGAAGCTCCAGTGGAGCTCCCATTCTCCGTCTTTCCTAGCCTGCCTCGCTCGACTTGCAGCCATGGATTTCTTCACCAACGTGGTCAGATTGGTGCTTGGCCCCGGTGCCGCTCGAGTCGAACGCCGTGCTGACAACGTCAACAACAATGGTGGGCGAGCTGGTGCGACAGAGATCGCACCGGTTGGTCCTCTTGGCGTCAACTCACACTGCCTGCAGACGTACGCCATGATTCCAGGCGGCAATCAGCTCGGCCCGTCCAGTATCTGGTACGACCCCGATCTACTTTCCGTTCGCCTCGAGTACGCTTACGTCAAGAGGATGATAAAAGTCGACACAATCGGGATAATCGAAGTCTGGAAGGGCCGCCACGAGGGTGAAGACGTGACGATCCGGTGGCTCGCGGATGGCCACAAGAGCATGGAGAACGCTGTGGCACTGGCCATGGAAGTCAAGACCATGAAACGTCTGGAACACCCAAAGATCACACAGTTCGTCGGTGTAGCGTGGAGCAGCGCGATGCGCGTGCAGGCGGTGAGCGAGTTCATGGACAGTGGCAACCTTGGTACGTTGTTGAGCGGACTGGACGCCACGCAGCTGACGTGGGCCGAGCGCAAGTGCCAGGTCGCCCTCGACGTCACAGAGGCACTGGTGTATCTGCACTCGTTGACTGAACCACTACTCGCACACCGAGACATCAACTCGTCCAGCATCTTGGTCGACTCCGTCAAAGGGGTGAAGCTCAGCGGCTTCAGCAGCTCTCGATCCATCATCTACGGGGTGAAGCTCAGCAGCTTCATCAGCTCTCTACCCATCATCTACGACGAGAACGAGTCAAGGAGCCTCAAGGACAAGTTGTGGTTGGCCCCAGAAGTGATTATGGGCGAGCGATACACAGACCGCTCAGACGTGTACGCACTGGGCGTCTTGCTCGCCTACTTGGACACTCATAAACTGCCATTTGAAGACACGGGACGCGGACATGTCGGCACGATTACGCTGATCGCGACCGGGAAGGCGACGCCGACGCTCTCAAAGACCTGCCCGAGATCCATCCGCGAGCTTGTCCGCTGCTGCCTGGCATTTGATTCGTTGTCGCGGCCACGAGCTGTAGAAGTGTGGCACAGACTGAACAAGATCCAGAAAGAGCTTCGATAACTTCGCGACATCGAACACGGACAGTTCAAGTCTTCATTTCAAGTCCAGAGCAGTGCGGAAGGAAGGTTGCTGTCTGACTATGAACCCATTTACAAGCTAAGCTAAGCTGACCTATGGTTGAAATATTACGATTTAATATGCATTCTAAAGCGTTATATTACGCATGGCAATTTAGCGCATTCTCCATCTTTCCTCGAACCCCTCAAGTCCCACCGGAAGCCAGCTTTTCCCAGCATCATGAAGGTTCTTCTCGCCGTAGCCAGCCTTGCGTTCCTCGCTACCCTCGAGGGAGCTGCCCCATCGCCTTCCATGGGCGTACCGGCTCTTCGCCAGGACAAGCCGCCAAGCATTTGCTACTCAAAGTGCGTGTCAGGAGAGTACTGTGCGCGTGGTGCGAGCAAGTGTCGTGCGCCTGCTGGTGACTGCTTCAACCCGGCGACGTCGCTCTGGGTGGCCAAGTGCGAGAACGGCTACGAGTGCGTCAACGGCAAGTGCGATTTCTCGAAGACGTAAGAGATCATCTCTTACAAGCTACACGATCTCATCCTCGAAGACCCGTACAACGAGACCACGACACCAAGACGCTAGTCCTTACGTTAGTTACCATGCGGTAGCGAAAACGAATGCTCACTCCACTCCTCCTCTATGATTGTCGTTGGGGTGGCGTCTTGCTTGTTCATCTCAAGGCATCTATGTTACATAGACTATGTACTGTAGGCATCTCCAATCTCCTCTCCGCCTTGCCCGTAATTTTGCACCAGGTACTGTATATGCCCGTTATTTTTCGAACAACGAAATATTTCGGATCAGAGTGACGGTCGTTCGGTTGCACTGAAGCGGCGAGAGCTCCATTCCTCCAGCGTCACCATGAGAATGCGTCGCTAAATGCTCCTCCTGTGCCACATTCCTTTCTCCGTGTGAAGCTCCCAGGCGATGAATATGGACACTATGCCATCTGAAGATGAAGCTGTTAGTCTAGCGGTTCCAGAGGTACCCGCGGCGACGCCGAATACGGTGATCTTCAGCCACCACGACGACTCGATAGACCGGGAAACCAACGGAAACGCCGAGCGTTCGCACGACGATAGCGCCCAAGATGACGCCATTCGAGCGCTTCTAGCGACGGCAGATCAACGGCAGAAGGCCTTCCAAGACATTCGAGGTGCGCTTGTGCTCGGAGCGTTGCCTGTAAGCGTGAAAACTGACAGAGTTTTATATTGTGGTTCGTAGAGACGAGTATGATGGAACCCGGCGTGAGGGACGACCGCAGGTGCGACTACCCACTGCAGCCAGTGCTACGTGTAGCAAGCGCACGACGCTCAGCAGGCTCACGCCGAGGCAGCCGTGGAGTGCCCGTGGCTCTCGAGGATGCAAAGCAGGCGAACCGCGACGTCAAAGTTGAAGAGCCAGCCCCGGCAGAAGCTGACCTCGTATGGCGCTGCCATTTACAAGCGCACGTCGCTCAGCTATTGATGGAGCTGAGAAATCGCCCCCAAGATCTCCAGGGCTTCCTCGCCTCTCACTATCCGAAAGGCGACGCGAATGAGGACTCCTCGGACGACGAGGACGACAATCCTCAAGAATTAGAAGCACAGGCAGGGGACGCCTCGAAGGAGCGACCTAGTGTCTACGAAAGTTCCCCAGCACATCTGCAGCGGCATGTGCACAAGTGTCTAAGCGTCCAAGACGTGTACAAGAGGCTCACGGAGATCGGGTTCCAACTGGGTGAGCGACTGTACCACCGTTTGCGTGCCATGCTGCTGAAGAGCGTCGCCACCGGTGTGATTGATCGTGCAAGCAACGTGATTCGTCTCGAGTCGATGTTCAAGCTTGAAATTCGCCGGAACGTGACGATCGACACGATGCGGGGCGAAATATCCGCAAAGCAAGCAGATCACCACAAGCGGAAGCGAAAACAACGGTTAGCACGATTGAAAAAACGATCCACCGCCGCCAACGACGCACGGGACGCAGATTCATCTTCGAAGTCGGATGACCCACACCATGAAGAGGTCAGCGCAATGGAAGAGGCGTCTTCTGCTCATCATTTCAAGATGCTCGCGCTCGAACGCGTCATCGCAGCTGATCGGAAACAAGGAGGGATCACAAATATGGGCTTTTCGCAGCGTGTGATGAACGATCAACTCGAGGAGCAAATGCACGAGAAGGTTACTGCCATGTTGTACAACAAGAATCGCGACAGCTTCCCTTTCTGGAAAGATCCTCCAGAGAATGCTCTCAGCCGTGAGGAAACGGCCAAGGTACTTCGCGTCGTGGTTGGTGCGTTGCTCCTGCTACCTGTGTTCCGTACCCTGACCATCGACCAACTGCTCGAAATGGCCAGAGCGTCACGATGGAAGACCGTCGCGCAAGACCACATTGTCTGCGCCAAGAATGATGTCATCGATCATGTCATTGTTGTGATGGACGGGCGAGTTGGATCGGAGACGACCCACGGAGACGGTGGAAGTAATCGTCAAGCACAACTGCAACGAGTCACGTCTCGGATGGACGATAGGCGATCTGTTGATAGCCAACAAGAGTCGATGAAAGAGAATTTTGGAGAACTCGGGTTACTCACCAAGAACGAGTCGTGGACAGCAACGCTGCGAGTCATCACGGCTCAAGCGAAGCTGCTCGTTCTGACCAGGGACTCGTTCGACGCTGTCTTGATGAAGATTTTTGGCGGCTTCAAACGGCAATCAGCACATGCAATGAAACGACCCAACTCTTCACCCGCGGTAACGAGAGTTTCGTCTCGACTTCCGCCTGGAGCAGGTTTAGCTTCCCCACGCCCCTCAACAGCCGCAAAAGCAAGAGAAGAAGCCGTGAGCAAGTTCAGGCGATTTCGAGATGAGCAACTGACGCCTTCAGTGGATGGTGACGATATCAAGGAGGCGCTTGCTCAAGAAACACAACAACCAGACACGAGCAGTGCGCTCAAATCCAACCACGGTGATCGCATGGGTAGGAATGTCCAGCCTCGAACAAGCACGCACAGCGTATACCAACACTACCCATCGTTTACAAGCTCCACGACAACCAGTGCGGGCTCCCATTTATTTCGCCTCAAGTGCATCCAACCCATTGCTTTTGGTATGAAGCCAATGGAGGATTTAATCCACGATGAGTGGGCACCAGCATTTCCGGACACTTGCACGCTCGTGGACTTCTTGGGGACGACAGAGACAAACTTCCTGTTTGACAAACGGAACGTGCTCCTCAAAGCAAATCTTCGCGCCGTGTGTACAAATATTCCGTTTCAAGAGGTGGGATCGCGCGCAGATGAAAACTTCGGTGAGCTGCATGGAGATACACCAGCGGCCGATGGCTTGACCCTCTTGTCCGAACCCGCGATGAGTTCCTCGTCTGCGGCACAAACATCAGCAGCAGGTGTCACCATGATTCCTGTGAGTGAAGGCGATCCAATGACGTTGGGGCAGTTTGCAGAGGCGAGAAAGCGCATGTTCGGCAAGCATGGCGCTTCTTTCAGTGGTGGCCAGTCCCCTAGTGTGCGCAACCTCTTCGGTTCGTCAGCTACATCAGCGACTCTGGCGAAGAATGGCAACGCACCATTCACAAACTCGAGTTTCGTCCCCGAGGCCAGTTTCACGGACGATATTAGATCCAAATATCTCACAGGAGTAGGTGATGAGGAGGTCGAAGAAGACGATGAAGATATCTTCGAGGTACCCGTGGCACAATCACAAGATCGCAAGGCCTCGACTCTACGACCACAACGGCCGGAGGTTGATGATAACGAGAGTGGCGACAGCGAAGATGAAAACGACAAGTCTGATATGACGATCGATGTTAGCCCGACACCTACACGAGCGCGCAAATCCGCTCTCGACAGTTTGATCCAGACGATGGTGTCGCCGGCACGAAAAAAATCGATGATCGACCAGGAGGCAGCTCGCCGAATCATTCTGCAGAAGCATCTCCAAGCGGCCAAGGAGGAACCAGCATCCGGTCGACGAAAGAGCAGCGTGATGGGGTCAGATCCGGCAGCGAACGCCGCCAATCTGACCGATGCGAGCAATGCGCCTCTCCCCCTACGAGTCGATCTCCAGCGCCGAATGGAAGTTGTGCTCGCGGCATTGAAGATGAAGCCCAAGACGAAGCTCGATCTCGTGCTCAAATACACACATGCAGACTTCTACGAGCTCTTCCCGGACGCAGTTGTACTGTGGGAGCAAGCCCTGCACTACATTCAAAAACGAGAAAAAGCGCTGCATGCTCTTCGTCAGTTTGAACTCGTGGCTAGTGATCCTCGTCGGCATTTTCGATCTCTCTCCACGCATCGCTTGACCGAGCAGAAGGAACGCGACGCGCTATTCTATCAGCTCAACTACGCGTCCGACCTTTGTCGCGAGTCGCTGGATGAGTTGGAGATCCGATGCAACGATGTCGTGTACTTCGAGGCAAGATTGTATCGTGACAAGATGAAGAAAGACTACACGGAGCTGCTGTATGATGTGGAGCAAGAGCGGCTACGGATGATCTACAAGAACGTGCATCCATCGACAAAGCCACCAGCAACGCTACCAATGCCGAACAACATCAATGGATCGATCACTCCGAGTCAAGCACCAGCATCGATGAAATCGGCACGATACGCACTAACAACACCCCGTGAGAATATCTACGTCTCGGTGCTTGACCACAAGCGGACGGACGAGCGACAAGAAAGAGAGCGCGCCGAGCTTCAAGAAGAAGAGTTACAGCAAAAGAAGCGTCACCACAACCTATCAGCGCAAGTGAAGCAGCATCGACAGGCTCAACTGGAGGCGATGCAGGGCGGAAGAGCCATCCCACCGACATCAAACCAAGGAACTCCACGACCGAAACCGAAACGCTCCGACGACAATGGGGTACAAGTACGAACAGCGACAAGCGTGGAGAACGTGTCCTCTATTACGCAGTTGAACAAGATGGCATCACTAAAGAACGCACTGGAGCGCGCTCTTGGAGGGCGTTGACTGCACAGTATTTACAACTCGCCGTCGTGGTTCCAGGCGTTCTCGGGCACAACCTTAGCGAACGGGAACGGACCGACGAACGAGTACGAGCGCTGCTTGCGGGTCGACTGCTCGATGTCCGAGTAGTCGAGCTCCGGGAAGTCGCCCTTGTTGGCGGCGTACGACTGCGCGTCCCACTCGATCCAGTAGTTGTTGACGTAAAAGTTGCCGAACTTGTTCACGTACTGCTGCTGGACTTCATATGGGTAGAAGTAGAAGCCACAGACGTCTGGGTCGTTCTCGAGGACCTCCTCAGCGACAGGCGAGAACACGTACGCGATTTGCTCGAGCGTCAGCGGAGGCAGGCAGAGCTCGGTCGCTTCCTTGCTCACGGTGTTGTACTCGAAGAGGCACATCACCTCCATGCGATCACCCCACTCGGTCGAGTTGGTCGCGAAGTACGTGAAGTTGTCGCTCACGTTGCAGTACTTCTCGTCCGTGCACTTGAGGTGCAGCGGCTGCAGGTTCGTGTCGGCGTACAGCTTTGTCTCTTCCGACAGGCACGACTCAATGCCTTCGGCCGACGCCTTACCGCGGGTTCCCTGTGGCGACAGCGGGATGCGGGCACCCGAGTCGGCGTGGGCGTGGACGACTTCGCCGAAGTTGCCACACTGGTACCAGTTGGCTGGGTTGTAGCTATTAGGACACAGCGAGCGCTCCTCCCAGTCCGAGATCTCCTGGAGCCAGTACTTGATCGAGTGACTGCCACGCGCGTGCTTTGGACCAAGCGCTGGGTGGATGCCGTCCCACCACGAGTTCTTCAGGATGTAGCCGCCGGTGAAGCCGTCCTTGCTGCGGTACAAGTCGTTGTAGCCCACCAGCGTCATCACGTGGCCACCCTCCAGCGTCATACCGCGACGCGCAATGAACTCGCCGTGCATGTTGAAGTTTTCGCCGCCTGTGATCGGGATGCAACACATCGACATGGAGAGCTCAGGTGGGCACAGCGTGCACGATGGGCTCGCAGGGTTGCAACGCTCGTCGTTAGTGAACTCGCCGATGCATGGATAGTAATGCGTGATGTACGGCATGGACGTGGTGAAGGCCATGGCACGACGGTCGCGCAGCAACGCCTCCTTGACCTTGAGCTCCTCGTAGTACGTCTCCATCTTCTTGACCGACAGGCTCAAAGGGTTGGATGCACGCTTCTCTGGCGTCAACTCATCGCAGCGCGTGTCGTTGCCATCGTCAGGCTGGTACGGACACGTCGAGTTCGGGAAGATCGAGTTCTTGAGGCCGTTGACGAGGTAGTACAGCTCAGCCGACTCTCCTCCTTCCGTCGAGTTCTTCCAGATCTCGTTACCGGGGATCAGACACGCGACCTGCTGCGGCGAGCCCGCTGGACCTGAGCACAGACGCAGCACCTCGGCGCCGTACACCTGCTCCGAGAGGGCCAGGAACTCGCCCTCCTGGAGCCATCCTTCGCGGATGCCCTGCTCACGGTACGTGTACTCGAGCACAGCGACCGTCGCGAAGTCCCAGCACGTACCGCGGTTGTCCTGGGTCTTGAGCGGCGTGGCGTACTCGACCGCGAACTTGTACGGCAGCGGCTTGCTCGATCGCGACGCGTGCGACTGGACACTGGCCGACACGACGGCCTCGTTCTTGTCAAGCATGGTGGCGTGCATGGCGTCGAGCTGCTGCTGCATCTTGAGCAGCATGGCCTGCTGGGTTTGCAGCGACGACTGCATGGCCGAGACGTAGCCGAGACCCGCGAGACCCACTGCCGCGCCGATGGCCAGCTTGGCCCACGGCGTGGAGGACTCCGCGCGAGGGCGCTGCGCCTGGTGGAGGAAGGCGTCGTGCTCGTGGGCAATGGGCAGCTCCACGGCGCCGTAGCTGCTGTCTCCGATGGCCATGGTGCTGACTGCTGAGACTTGTGGGGGACAGGAGGAAGATCCAAAGTGACTGCAGGCAGGCCGGCGGAACGAGCGGACGGGCGGAGCCGACGAAGGCGGAGGAGGAAGAGGTGACCGTGGAGCCTCCACCTCCACAGTGGAGGAGCTCCGCGGAGCTGATGGGTGTGCATGCACCATCATTCTGATTCTTCCATCACCATGTGGCGACGGAGACGCACGCGGAAAGGACGCCAGTCGCGTCGGTTCATTCATAACGGAAAATACGGTGCACGCTAACAAGAACAAAACAATACGGTATCTGAAGGGGTACTGCGATCTCATTAATAGTGACCCATCTTGGTCTGGGTTGCGTTGAACTGGAATAGTGCCCCCTCCTCCAGCCCACGTCAGCTTTGGATCATTTCCTTCTTCTGGAAGCCCAAAGCAAAGAGACGCTAGATCCGTCACCATCGACGATGTTCGACGGCAGCTTCAAGCCCACGCGCAAGGTGAATCTGAGCGGCCGCAAGAAGCCCGCGTACGGCTTCTCGTCCTCCTCCTCCTCCTCCATCGGTGGCGGCTCAAATGGCGCAGTCGCGGCGGCAGCGTCCTCCAAAGAAGAGCTTCTCGAACAGTCCAAGCGATTGCGAGAAGAACGACTCGCGCACCGCAAGCGCAGCGCCGCCAGCACCAAGATCCAGGCGCTCATGAGGCGCGTGGCCACGGCCAGACGCGCGCGCGCGCGCGTTTTCAGCGAGATGGAGGCAGATCTAGCGGTGCTGCTGAGAGAAGTCGACGTGCGAACGCAGACTGTGCCGACGGCGACGTTGCAGCGGCTCCTAAGGCAGTTTCTGGTGAGTTATGGGCGCCACAACGACGGCGTTTTGGCCTCACAGGTCGCGGGCGGTCAAGTGCAAAGCGCGCAGCAGTACGTGGTGTTCATGCTGCTCATGAGCGCGCTCAAGGGCGGTAGTGAGGGCATTTTGGCCGTGCAAAAGGACGAGACGTGGCTGTTCCAGACGACGCGGATCCTGGAGATCGTACTGCGACTGGCGGTGGACGTGGCGCCGGCAGAGCAGGCCGCGCATCCGTGTGTGCTGCTGCTGGACGCGTTCACGACGCCCGCGTGGTACGCGGCGGCCGGCGTTTCGACGGTGGAGACGGAGAAAACGCTGGCTCTGGTGGTTCGGAGGCTGGCATTGAGACGAGACTTTGGCACGATGGAGGCACTGCGCACGCTGATCTGCAAGCACACGGCGAGTAGCGACCGCGTCGCGCAGATCGTGTGCGCACTCACGGCGCAATCGCTCAAGCCGGCGTACGACGGCGCAAGGGGCACAGTGGATGCAGCTACATGTAGAAGCGAAGAAGTCGCGTTGTTTGCACGCAGGGTCGTGCTCACGCCGCGCGCAGTCGCGTCCCCACTCGT
Source organism: Pythium sukuiense (assembly GCA_023334995.1). NCBI lineage: Eukaryota > Oomycota > Peronosporomycetes > Pythiales > Pythiaceae > Pythium > Pythium sukuiense. The sequence goes on from JAADVL010000105.1 coordinate 45,501, forward strand.
GGTACGTGTTGAATGGCTTTAGTTGGCTGTATAAATGCGGTCTGACTGAGGGTTTCTTTTTATGTCTAGCACTCTGTACTGGAAACGTTGTCGACGCTATCGCCAGCGCTCTCAACCGAGACAAAGAACGCGCAGCAAGGATCCTTTTGGGGCGTGGTGCTTTCTTCGCTTGGAGAGACGCAGTTGACGTGGGGAGAGCGCGTGGTCGCGACTGGAAACGTGCTCGATCTCATCGCACGCAGCTCGTTTTCGCCTGCTGTGGTCCACGCTGGAGCCACACTTCTGGCTCGCATCGTGTCCAGATCCCATTTCCAGTGGGCGTTTGAAGCATCAACCCAAATTGAAGAACTCGCTTCCGGTGCGAAGGATGTGGAGATGGAAGACGACGAAGACGAGTTTGCCGCTGCAACAACTGCACTCCAATCGCAGCTCCTGAGCGTCCAAGCTGCCGACGATCGAGAACGCGAGCTCGCTCAGAACGAGTTGGATACGCTGGCGCCGTGGCAGCGAAGCCTCAAGATCCAATGGCAGCAGCTCGTGGAGACCAACTTCGTGCGACGAGTGTTTGGCGCTGTTGAAGACGTACAGCAATTGTGTGGTCTGTACGCGACGCTGCTGCTCGGACTGGGTCGCAACCACTTACTCAATGTGCGCCAGTCGTTCGCTACTCCGCCCCAGGCTCTATTTTCATTCCTGAGCGCTGTCAGCTCGGATCCCCTCGCATCGGATTCGTCGGCGTCAGCCGCACCAGTCGCTGTTGTGAGACGTGCATGGGATGCAGTCAAGCGAGCGACCGCCTCAGCGACGAACAATGCAAGCGGACGAGTTGGTGGTAGCGTGGTCGGGCCACTGCTAGTGTTCAACGTAGTGTACAGCCACATGCTCCTTGCGCTTGACGACGAGACATTCTACGATCGCGCCTGGCCATTCCAGCTCGGCGACATCGCCGAGATCGTCGCATACCTGAAGCAGTTCATCCATGACGCGTGCTGGAATGGAAACAACCAGTCAAATGCCCGTGCTACTGCCGAGGGATCTGAGTCAAGCACGACCAGTGACCTCTTTCCTGTGCTCACGACGGCCGTGAAGCTTTTCAATCAGCTCTACGACCGAGACTGCCGTCGGCGATTCACTGCCGACGGTGCATGGCTGTGGCCCGCGATGCCCGTGATCAAGGAGACCGTCGACTTGGAATCGATGGAGGGTGACCTCGTGGAGCTGCAAGCGTTGGCTTCACTCATGGGTGTGGCCGGCTCCTCGAACGCGCAGTCGTCCCACGCACGCGCATCGCTTATCCTCACGACGATTCCTCAAGTGTTTTCGTTCACGGATCGTGTGCAGTTGTTCGAAAAGCTGCTGGATGACGAGAAACGCAACATGGCTCACATCCGAGACGAGTTCAGTCGCGCCATCCACGTTCGCATCAAACGAGACGAGATCGTGGACGAGAGTTTTGATTTTTTTGAAAAGGTGTGCGAAGCCAAATCCCCGAGCATCCTCAAGTCGCGAATCAAGATCACGTTTATCAACGAGCACGATATGGAAGAGGCTGGTGTGGATGGTGGTGGCGTGTTCAAAGAGTACGTGGACCAGCTCACGAAGAACGCGTTTTCACCCGAGTACGGCTTCTTCCTGGCGACGAGTGAGCAGCTTCTGTACCCAAATCCAGCAGCCAGGACGCTCGTAGACACCGATCGCGACCTCATGGATCGCTTCCGCTTCCTCGGCCGCGTGCTGGGCAAAGCGCTGTACGAAGGCATCCTCGTCGAGCCGCAGTTTGCAGCATTTTTCCTCAACAAACTACTCGGCAAGTTCAACTACATCGACGATCTGCATTCGCTGGACCCCGACTTGTATCGCAATCTCATGCACCTCAAGCACTACACGGGCAACGCCGAAGATCTGTCGCTGACGTTCAGCGTGGACGAGATGGTGTACGGCCAAGTCGTGACGCGTGCGCTCGTGCCCGGCGGCGCCAATATCCCTGTCACGAACGAGAACAAGATCCGGTACATCCACTTGCTTGCCAACTACAAGCTGAACGTGCTGTCCAAGCACGAAAGCGCGGCGTTCCTGCGTGGCTTCCGCGACTTGGTCCCTGCCAAGTGGCTTCAAATGTTCAGCCCGTCCGAGTTGCAGACCCTGATCGGCGGCACCGCCAACAAGATCGACGTCCACGACTGGCAGCGCCACACTGCCTACGGAGGCGGGTACCACCCGTCGCAGCGGCCCATCCAGTGGTTCTGGGAGCTCGTGGAGCACGAGTTCTCGGGCGACGACCGTGCAGCTCTTCTCAAGTTCATCACGAGCGTGTCTCGCCAGCCGCTGCTCGGATTTGGACAGCTCGCTCCGCAGATTTGCATCCACCAAGTGCGGATCGACGACGACGAGCGACTGCCGTCCAGTGCCACGTGCATGAATCTGCTCAAGCTGCCGACGTACTCGAGCAAGGAAGTCATGAAGCAGAAGCTACTGTACGCGATCCGCTCGAACGCCGGCTTTGATTTGTCGTAAAACAAGTGACAATACAATATACTACAGGATTTAATTAGATTTTGGCTGTGAATTAAGCCCGAGTGTGAAGTGAAGAGTTTTGAGAAAAAGAACACGGCAAGGATCAGAGGCCGGGAATGATTGACACCGGAATGCAGAGCAAAAAGGATGTTCCCCGCGAGAACATGGGTTCAGACCAACTGTATCCGAAAAAAACTGCTCTGGGTTCTGGAGATTTGGCATTTTTGGTTCTGGGACCCCAGAGCAGTTCAGCACAAGGATGGCGAGCTGTGTTGGGATCGCGAACCAAAAACAAGCACCGGCACACTCGTCCGGAAATCTGTGCTGTTCGGAACAATTGTCAGATGCACTTCGTTGTTTTCGATCTTCCGCTGCGTGCCGGTACCCCGTAGAACACATCGTCCAGTCATCTTCCGTCACGTGCTGCTCGGAAACGGATCCATGAGCCGTAGCGTAAACAGAACAGAACCACAAGGGTCCTTCGGAAGAGAAGACCAAGATCCAGAAGGATCCATTCATCTGGACCATTCCCATCCAAACGAGCCCAACGACACCATGATCACCCAATGTAGCCGACGCGCTTTCAGCCTGATGTTCAGGGTCACACACACACCGGGCTTGGTTCGATGGCGCCTCATTTGGTGGTACTGTGGTATTATGTTTCTATTCTTGTGGCAATTGGCGCCGACTTTCTCGGAACTTTGCGCGCCGCTTCAGTCGGCGTTTCACTTCGTCCAGGCAGGTTGAACCTGCACTTGGAGCCCTAATCGCGATCACCGCAACTTCAAGGTCCGTCCTTCTCGCTTCTCCATTTCTAACGACGTTTCATTGGGTGAAATACTAACCAAAAGGATTTTATCCAATCAAAGAAAATGTGGTTTTGTGACAACGGACGGTCACACTGACCACCTGATCGCTCGAATGCGTGAAACGGCAGACCCCTACACCTTGTCTGCACCGCCGGATGGAGTTGCGGTGAGCACCACCAACTTCCGCATTCCCAATTTTTTCAGCTCGACAACACACTCCATCACCAGAATAGGCGCTCCATCAATCAAGCGTCGTGGGCATCAATCACAACTACCAGAATCCGTTGCTATATCTCAGCGCGACACCCACGAACCAAATTTCGACAAGTCCAACATCAACCCACCGCTGCAACATTCCCTGCGATAGACTGCCTCCCTCGACATTCCAATTTGTCGGCGTTTTCTCCAACAATTCCTCTTCGCCAACAAACTTCAGAAGCCACACATCAATCAATCGTCCTCACCACCATGGCCGCCAACATGAAGCGCATGTCCATGGACTGCTACCACGCGCCGTCGCCCGAGGACCCGCCGCTGCCCTCTCGTCCACGCCACTTCAACGCCGCCGACCTCACGCACCTCACCGTCCGTGTCGCGGAGCTGCGTCACGCTCCCGAGCGTAAGAGCTGGCTGTACGTACTCCACATCAGCTGCGCGTCTCGCCAGTGGCAGGTCTGCAAGCGCTACAGCGAGATCCGCGAGTTCTGGGAGGGCCTGTGTGGGCTGCTGAGCGAGAACCAAGAGAGCTGCACGGAGCGGTGCCATTTTCTGGCCGGTTGTGAGGCCGACAAGTTCCCCAAGAAGCGACTGGTGCACACGCGAGCCGTGCTGGAGGAGCGAGCGAATGCCCTGGAAGAGCTGTTCAAGAAGCTCACGATGCGGCTGAATCTGTGTGACGCGAGGGCGTTGGCGCGGTGCCACCTGCAGGACTGCTCCATGCTGCGGCTCATCTCGTCGTTCTTTGAGATCCAGGCGCAGTTCAAGGGAGCAGGCACGAACCCATACAACACAATGCGCGCCTACCACAGCATGCCGCTGCTCAAGAACCGCACGAAGGACGGACGACACACGTACAACGGCCGCCTGTCGCTGGCGTCGCTGCAAGAAGTCCACGTGCCGCTCGAGTAGAGAGCGAGAGGCACGAGCGTACTTATTTATGAAACACTGTCCTCTCGCCCATGTCCATAGGGGCGGACTGCATTCGAGTTCATGGCATCTGCAGTAGAAGGGAATATAATACAGATGCCCATTATCCACACGATGCCACCTCTCCATTATCACGGCTGATCTCATAGAGGCGGCGATGTTGGCCGGATAGTGATCGTCTCCTGGCAGTGATCTTCTCCTGGGAAAGAGCAGGAAAGCAGCAGGATCTCAGTGGATGGAGAAGGCGGCGTAATGGCCCCGTGCCTGGTGAGAAGCCGCGACTGCTGGCCGTAGCCTCCTCCAGATGCAGAGCCGCGTGTGCTGGAAGCTGAGGTCGGCGACTGTTAATAGCGACTCTCCATCTGCGAGCTGCCACGACATCCGCTGAGCTGCTGAGAGACAGCATGCAGGGTTGCGCAAGGAATAATACTGGGCGGAGTATACTTGAATATAATCATAAAACTATTAATTTTGTTGTCATAATATGTTTCCGAGTTTATGGGCCGTCAGTTTTACATACAAAAATGCTGTTGCCGGCCACTAACGAGCCAATCTATGACACATTTACACTGGAAACCATCCAGGGGAATATAATGTGATGAACCCAATTATTTATTCCTTCCAATCGATTGCAAGTATTAATATCGATACGGAATACTGCGCACGCCTGACAGCATGGCTCCAACAGACGCAGCCATTCCATCCACGGATGATAATCGAATTAATAGCAGAAATAATGCAATCTCGAACGAAGACCTCTTCAATGTGGTGGACAGGATGCAAGCCACAAAACCCTCTTTTGTATGTATGGTGGAAACAACTTAACGACATCTCTGTAACCCCGCGCCTGTGCACTCCACTAGCCGATGGACACCGCGATGATGGCGGCGGCGGCGAGCGACGCAGCCGTCACAGCGTCGTCGTTCGACTCCTTTTTCAGCGCTGCGAGATACTGCGAGTCCTTGCGCTGCACGAACGTGAGCGTGAGCGGCTTGGGCATGATCCGGAACATGTTGTGGAGCTCCTCCATGGAGAGGTACCGGATGGCCTGGTCGCCCAGGAACCGCAGCTCGTAGGAGCTGTCCACGCCAGCCTGTCGTAGCAAGCCGCCGCTAGACTTGACGTACACTGGCGGCGGTGGAGTCACGAACTCGAACGGGATACCACGGCTGATCTCGTGGGCTCGCTTGAGGGCAGTCATGCGCTGGTCGAAGTTGGCCTCCGTGACCTCCTCGCCCATGGCCTGGACCAGGAGATAGCCCACACGGACATCGTCACGCGTTGTGCGCGTCACGATCACGCGGCGCGACGTGTCTTCGATGCCGAACGTCACGCCCAGCGAGTCGCCCGTCCAGTGGATCGTCTTGTGGTGCTGCGCCGTCTTGAGCCGCACGAGCTCGAGACCAATGGACGTCACGCCGTCCCATTCATACCGCACGACGTGTTCGTCGGACGAGTCGCTCATGAGGAAGCTGGGGCACTCGGCACGCGGCCCAGCGGCGCCTGGCGCGTTCAGTGGATCGTTCTCACTGCTGCCGCTGCTGTCGTTGGCCTTGAAGAGATGGCGCGTCATGACGACGTCGTAGGAGGCGACTTTCTCGGTCTGTACAGGGTCAGGAAGCACCGTTCTTTCGCGAGGAAGCACTCTAATAGCAAGGATACGATCGTGGCGTGCTCAGGAGACCTTTTACGCGGCGGATACGCGTGTATTAGTCGGTGGATATGTCGGGGATGGCTCGTCACGCGTGGCGATCGAGCAGGCACCTGCTCGCTGTGAAAGTGATGTGGTTACGCTCTGAATCAGAACCTTTGTAGCCAGTGTATCCGTATCCTCTCAAATGGTTACGGTTACATATCCCTGTGTCACTAGATGGAGGGATGTGACATAGGAATTGTGACATTCAAGCTCTGCGGCGACGATGGCGATGAATGGCACGCGATGGCTGCGGCGCTCTATCGGTGCGCTGCGTGCACACGCCCACAGGAATGCGCGTCCGACGACGCCAATTGTCTTCGTGAATGTGCGTGCGGATGGCCGTGCGCTCACCGCGTTCGTGCAGCAGCAGCGCGGCTTCGCGATGCACGCGTCGATCCTGAGTCAGATGGACCTGCTCACCAAGCGCTACGACGACCTCTCCAACGAGCTTTCTACGTGCGTTTACGCACTTGTCTATGGAGCTATCGGGTGCTGTGACTGACGTTGGAATGTGGTAACGTTTGCAGTAACGACGGCTCGTATTCGGCCGAGAAAATCACGAATTTGTCGATCGAAATGGCGGACTTGGAGCCGAAAGTCATGGCCGTGCATGAACTGCGCGAGAAACTCGACTCTATCGCCGAACTGAATGAGGTTTGTGGGCTCGTATGGGAATAAGTGGTAGTATGGAGGTGGTGCTGACTAGTATGGGCTACGTAGATGATTTCGGACAGGTCGGACACGAGTCCGGATGCGGCGGAGCTGCGAGACATGGCGATGGAAGAACGCAATGAGCTTCTGAGCCAGATCGAAGAGATCGAAGCGCGTGTCACGGTGAGACTGCTTCTCTATGGCTTGGCTAGATGAATCTACGGAGGTTTGATGGACGAGTGTGTTTGATGTAATAGCGTTTGATGCTTCCGCGTGACGAAGCGGACGAGAAGAGTTCGATTGTGGAGATCCGTGCCGGTACGGGTGGCGACGAAGCGTGTCTGTTTGCCAGCGACATCCTCAAGATGTATCAGAAGCTCTCACTCAACCGAGGATGGAAGTTCGAGGTGCTCAGTCTGGGCGAGACCGACTTGGGAGGCGTGAAGGAGTGCGTCTGCTCAGTCACGGGCCGCGGGGCCTACGGCCGCATGAAGTACGAAAGCGGCGTGCACCGTGTCCAGCGTGTGCCTGTCAATGATGTGCGCGTGCACACGAGTGCCATCTCGGTCGTCGTGCTGCCAGAAGTCGAGGCTATCGACATGAACATCGATGCCAAGGACCTTCGTATCGACGTGTACCGAGCCAGTGGCGCCGGTGGCCAGCACGTCAATACGACCGAGAGCGCGGTCCGCATCACACACATCCCCACGGGCATCCAGGCGGCTGTCCAGGACGAGCGCTCGCAGCACCAGAACAAGGCCAAGGCCATGAAGATCCTGTGTGCGCGAGTCTACGACGGCATCCGTCGCCAGCGTGACAAGGAGCGCCAGAGCATGCGAGCCTCGCAGGTCGGCTCGGGCGACCGATCGGAGCGTATCCGCACGTACAACTTCCCTCAGAGCCGCGTGACGGACCACCGCGTGAACGTTTCCGTGTTCGGCATCGAACGCATGCTCGCTGGCGAACTCCTCGACGAGATCGTGGACGCGCTGGTCGTGAGCGAGCAGAACGAGCTGCTCATGGAGCTCGAGCACAAGCTCCTGTAGAGAAGGCTCTGTCACAAGCAATAGACTGCATGTTTATCGATTTAGACTGTGTAGCATCGATGCCTTCATCAATCTCCTCGGCATCATCCATCAGACATTTTTCCAGAATCAAATGACATGAGCCAAAGATAACTTGAAAATTCACTTCTATGTATCAATCAATATGTATGTTAGATGGCGTCGTCCTGCGCCTCCCAGTTCTTGACCCATTTGTGGCCGAGCCGCTCCTCGATGGCGTGCATGCACTTATAGTGGACCTGGTTCTCGTGGTTGAACTCCGAGAGCTTCATGAGCTTGGCGGACGAAGCCGACTCTGCCTGCTTCCAGTCCGGATCTTCCGGATCAAGGCGCTTGCTGATGATCGCCGTCTTACGGTGCTCCTTGGTCTTGAGGTACCCGGCGATCCAGACATCGTCGACCGTCACACAGACCGGAGGGATATCCGCGAGATCGTTCACGTCACTGAAGAAGCCACGACGGTACGCGTTACCACAGCACGCTTGCAGGATGTCCACGTAGCGTCCGTACGGACGCATGAAGTACGGCACGTAGGCTGGCACGGCACCCACGGAATGCCAGCTCATGGGCATGACGCCCCAGCCGCACACGCCGAGCGCGTCCTTGGGGCGGTGGTGCGCCTCCCACGCCAGTGCCTCCACCAGTCGCGCAGGGTACTCGAAGTCGTCATCGACCGTGATGATCAGCGTCGTCGGGTCGTTCTCGTGGCGCAGCGTGCCAATGAGCTTGGTCGCCGGGCCGTCGTCGGCGCAGCGGTTCACCTTGACCAGCGGCTTGAGCGACTCCAGCTCCTTGGGGATCGCCACTTCATCGTACGATCTCTCGGGATGGCGCTTCATGGGCCCCGTGGGGATGTTCAGGTACACTTGGTCGGGCACGAGCGTCTGCTGCATGAGGCTGTTGATGCTGTTCATGACCTTGTTCAGGCGGTTGGGCGTGGTCGTGAGAGACACCACGACGCGGAACGGCGGCTTCCACGTCGGCGAAGGGTAATCGTCGGCTGCGCGGCCTTCGAACGGCGTCGTGTACGCGTACGTCGCGAGAGGAGAGATGCTTCCGTGGCGCGCGAGGAGGCCGACGTAGACATACGTCACGCTCAGCAGCGCGAACGCCACGAGCGCGCTCCGCCGTGAGAGAGACCGCGCACAGTTGGGCGCCTTCTCATTGGCTACGATATGCCGAGGGAGCACAGGCTGGTCCAGCAATACGCGGCACCACTGCCATGTCGTCGGCTTGGCCATGGTGGCGTGTCGGAGATCTTGGTGGGAATGGCGAGTGGGTCCAAGCAGGCGGAGGGGCAAACCTTCACATCATCTTTCAGAGGTCTTGGATGGCTTAGTCAAGATAACATGAATGTTGATTTGAACGGGGTATAGGTTTGGATAGGAAAATATGGGTGATGAAAGCGTGTCTAACGCAGTCAGGAGTCCAACGCTTCCACGCAAATGTTTAGCTCCCGCTTGGCAAGGAAGACAATCAAACTCGGGGCGGAAATGACGGTCACCATCAAATGGATTCCATCAAACAGAGGGCTTTGATCGTGGAGCCTATGCAACCGTCCCTTCCTGATGGTTAGGCATGTGGTGTATACAGGACTGTACATGTATACCGTACACGCACTTGGAAAAACTGGAAATTCGCGTTCTGAGGATCATCGTTTTAGTGGAATTTGAGAAAAAATCATGAAAAAGCTGCTGACGCTGCGCCTCAATCAATGCGCTGGAGGGTCCGTGCGGATGATGATGACCTCCTCTTCTTCCTCCTCTTCATCTCCTTCCTCGTCGTCGATCTCATCACTCTGGTCGCTTCCCACTTCAGCATCCTCGAACTCAATGTCGACGCTGCCGCTGCCGCTCGCGCTCTCACTGTCGTCGTCTTCGCTTCCGCTGCCGCTCTCACTGTCCTCACTGCCGTCGCTGCTGTCGAGCTGGGTCTGGATCTGCGTCGCCTCCTCCTCCGTGAAGCACTTGCCGTACGTAGAGTTGAGACGCACGCAAACGCCGCGGTCCTTGCACGGGTACAGCGAAGGATCTTTGGTCTCGTCGTACGCACACTGGTTGCCGATCGGGGTGGTGGTGAACTTGACGACGTGGGTCTTGCCGTCGGCGCTGCGGTGCTTGATGGTCGCCCCCTCGTCCGCAGCGAGCACGGCACACACAGCCACGCTCAGTAGCACGAGCGTCGTCTTCATCATCTCTTGTTGTATCTCTTCAAGACTGAGCCTCCATCAAATGGGTCTGCGCAGACTCTGCGCCCACAACATTTGAGGGATCTGTTTCTGATGGATGAAAATCATGCCATGGAGGCTCATGTCGCACGGTTGTACGTCAATTTCCTGATTTTTCCAAAATAAGGATCATTTTCACAGTCTAAATTGCAGAATAGGGTGCAGTGCGAAACATGGACCAGCGGAATTGCCAAGACCTCATTTACGTTTTTCCTAAACGTGTTCTGACGGGGTTGATCGTAAACTCGTTTCCACCACTAAGTTCGCACGTACATACCGGTACATGCCAGTGATCCGGCTTTCTCCATGGGCACGCGCCTCCTTCGTTCCCTCCAGGCGGCTGCCTCATGCGTGTACGCGGCCTTCTCGCTGTCTGTCCCCTCTCTCCTTCTCTGCACTTCAATATGAAGCATTGCTTGTGCAGCCACTGGTCGTGTTTCGGCAGTGTGTTCATCCAGTGTGGCTATATCGCCTTCCATTCCTGGGATTCAGCCTGAATTTCAGGCCCCCGCTGGACGCGTGCCATGTCCTTTCGATGCGCTTCCTCCGATCCATCGTCGCCCCACAGCACTGCTCATGGGCCCAGGGCACGCGCCCACGCGGGCAAAGCGCGTGGCGGGATCCCTCGTTGAAGTCGCACGGTTCTCTTTTTTCCATTGATCCCATCGTTCGTTCGAAAAAAAGCTGCCTAAGATCCAGTCCAGTCCCCACCGGATCCGCCACACCACACGGCCAACTGTGAGTCAGGAAGCCACCGCACACCGTCGGAATTCTTGCGGCCTTGAAGCACAAGCCAGAAGCAGTAGCAGTGTCACATTGACACCGTGGCTCCACGCATCGCGCTCATCTCGGCGTGTGCCTCCGGAGGTGGACCGTCGAAATGCCAGCCAATCACATCACGCCAAAGCGTCCAGGCGCGTGGCTTCGCATTGCACCTGTTGGGCATGTCGCCTTTCTCCAATCACCAAGCGGCAGTAGTCTCGTGTGGATGGAGGCACGCTGCCTCCAGCCAATGGAAAGCATGCGCACGCTTCCGGCGGTCAGTTCGTTTTAGTCAGTCCCACTGCGACAGTGGCACTGCACGACGTTTGGCGCAAGCCATCTCGCCAATGGTAAGCGACACCATGGCCACTCTGTCTACAGAATGCAGGTGGGATTATGATACAGCGTGAAACATCGTCGCGTTGGGATGGGTGCCGCCGCCGCGTGCCCGGCTTTTCGAAACGCAGCGCGCGTGTCGTGCTGGTGGGCTGACTGAGGCACGCGTCTTGGACAGAGTGAGTGCTCCTTCTCTCGCCTACACACGAGACTTCGGTTGTGAAGGTCCGTCCCCCTTGGAGAGCCTTGTACATCGCCGCGTCCGGGGCACACGCCTGTTCATTCACTCTTCAAGATGCTCGCCAAGAACAACATCGCGTTTCTCCTTAACCCTGTCGGCTCGACTGCCGTGTGCTCTGCCGGACGCGTGCCTTCAACCGCCGTCCACTGCCCGCACCCGTGCACGCCGCCGTCCACCCCCCCAGTGACTTTCCATCAGGCACTGTGCCCCGCGACCATCGCCGCCACCTCGCTCGCGCTGCTCAGCGCCGCATGCATGAGCCCGATGACCGAAAAGCGCGCCAGCCTCAAGAAGCGCAAGCTCACTGCCATCACCGCCACGGCCATCACCTCCAGCAGCGACGAAGAGAGTGAGTCGATCGATGAATCCCTAGACGAGTCCATGCATGACGACGAGGAGGAAGCCGAGAGCAGCGGTTGCGAGTCCACGGGTTCACCTTGCAAGCCATCAGCCAAGAAGAAGCAGCGCACGCCGCCTTGCCAAGTCGATGGCTGCAAGAACATGGCGGTCTCGCGTGGCTGCTGCGTGCGTCACGGTGGTGGCTCGCGCTGCGTGGTCGCTGGCTGCTCGAACCGTGCCAAGCTTTACAAGCGCTGCTTTCAGCACGGCGGCTACAAGACCTGCCAGGCGGACAACTGCAGCCGCAAGGCTAAGCGCTACGGCTTTTGCTGGTCCCACGGCGGTGGTCGCATCTGTGAGATCGACGGCTGCTCCAAGGTCTCCACACAGGGTGGTCTGTGCTGGGCCCACGGCGGCGGCAACCGCTGCCGGCTCGACGGCTGCAGCCGACGCTCGTACCAGAAGTATGACTACTTCTGCGTCGACCACGCAGACCACAGCAAGTCGACCAACGGCAGTTCGACAGCATAAATCCGCCACACACATGACAGAAAAATTATTTAGGACGCGCTGGATCTTCTCGCGCTATAGTCAATTTTTGTATGGAACTAAACCACAATTCAATCAGTGTTTTGAAATCAAACGTTATATGGCGTTATGGCTACGGTGCAATGTCATAGTAGTCGATGTGGGCAGCGTTCTCAAACGAACCACCAAGGAAGAGCTTGACACCGAGCTTGGACGAGTCCTGCGGGTCCACGAGGCGGCCTTCGGCGTGCATCGTGGCGTACATCTTACCGAGTTCCTGATCGACCAGCGGCGACTCGCGGATAGTTCGCTGCATTTCAGTATCCATCGGGCCGGGCGAGTAGCTAAGAACGCGAACCTTCGTAGCTGGCTGTTCCTTGGCGAGCACACGGAGATGCATCTCGCGTGCGGCCTTGCCTGTACAGTAGAGACCGTGGGTCGAGAACGGTTCAATCGCACAGAGCGACGTCACATTCAAGATGCCCAGCACTGGTGATGCTGGAAGCGGCATTCCAGAGGAGCGCTGTTCCCGCGAGACGCCATATACGTCCAGGAAGCGCTTGTTCAGCCACATCATCGAGGTGACATTGAACTCCCAGTACTGGGCCAGCATCTCGTGCGAGTTCCATTCCTGCGAGTAGCACAGATCGCCCAGCGAGCCAGCGTTGTGGACGAGCAGAACACGATCATACGTCTCCTTGGTCAGCTAGCAGACCAAACCACACACATCCATCAGGTCTAAGTCGTAGCGCCCTCCATTCTCCATGACCATAATGACCTACCTGTTCCAACAACGCATCCACTTTGCCCGCATAGTCCGCATACTTGCCCAAGTCCACCGACAGCACAAACGTCTTCAACGCACGGACGTCAGCCTTGGTAGCCCAAGCATCTTGCACGAGGCGTTCGGTCTCCTTCAGGTCTTCAGCGTGTCGCGCCCACAGGTGCTACAAGAACCGCAGGCCATTCCACTCAGTCAGCCTTCTTCTTCCTCCCATAGACAAGCACCCCGTACGCGGAGAGACACGCATGTCCCTAAAGGCGACGCAACCGGATGCGTACCATGTCCACGTCACTGTCTGTGATCTCACGCGCGAAATCCAGCGCCAGGCAGCGGCCGAAGCCCCTCGACGCGCCCGTCACCACGACCGCCGTCTTCGTCATGCTCGACGCTTTCGGATCCGTTCGATACCCAGGAATCATGAGATGCAGAATGATGGTCATAAATCTCACACTAAGTTCGCACCCCGCCAAATCGTGTTTTGGCTGATTAGAGAATTTTTGCGAAAACATGATTACAAAGCGGATTTGGATTTTTAGGATGTTTTCATGCTTGTCATCGGACTCTGATGGAGGTGGCGACGGGGGAGGACGACGAGGAGGAGGCGAGGACACTTAAGCCCACACGCATTTGCCCTGGTCGCAACGGAAACCGTTGTCGCACTTGGAAATCCAGAGCGAGGTCGCTGGGTTGAAGCACTCGCTCGAGTTCGTCGGGGCACGGCACGTCGTCGTGCCACGCGCACAGTGCTGGCCCTGGGGGCAGCCCTTGTAGCAGATCGCACCGTTCGGGTTGCCAGCATACTCGTTGGACGCCATGTGGGCATACACGCACTTGCCGCCGCTGCACTTGAAGCCCTTGTCACACTTGGGGATCCAGAGCGACGTGGCTGGGTTAAAGCACTCGCTCGAACCCTTCGGGGCACGACACGTGGTGGTGCCACGCGCGCAGTGCTGGCCTGGAGGGCACGGCTTGTAGCAGATCGCTCCCTGCTTGGCGTGGTTCTCGTGCACGTGGATACGGATGTGCAGCGACGTGGCCTCCGACGACTCGACTTCGGCGTGCACACCAGCGAGGGCGGCGACGGCAGCGAACACGAGGGCGGTGAACTTCATTGGAGACGCGGAGGACGAAGGAGGCTGGTGTGGGAAGACCGAAGCGGATTCGAGAGTGAATCAACCACGGCAAGGGCAGCAACTCAGGGGGAGGCAGAGACGCCAAACCTGATTTGCGGGCATGGGCAGGGTCTGTCGCCCAGCCTGGACTCCAGGCCCACAACTTGTGGCCCAAGTGGCGTTCCACATGGGCTTCATCGGGTACAGTAGATATTTCTTAGACACGATGAAAACACAAAATGGTTTCCATTTTAAGGTATCTCTCGATAAACTAATGATTATTTCCGGACTATGAATAACGTGTTTTGGAATTTATGCATCGAATGACGGACGGGCTTTCACACTTCAAGTGCCTGTCCACTCCCATCACTCCAGATGCGTCGACGTCACAGCCTGTGATACCTGTCTAAATCGATATAATGTAGCCAATCGATAATGAAACGGCGGAATGGTCGGGGACTCATGAAGTTAATCAAAAACGACACAGAAGTGGATGTTAGCCAAAAATTAAGGACAGACTCGCGCCTCTCTTGCTGTCGAAGGGCGTTCGCAGGCTGCAGCTCACGAGGGCTTAGCAACTGTTGACGGCGCACTGGTTGTACAGCGGCTTGTTGAAGAAGTCGAGCTTGCTCGAGGCGCCGCTCGTGACTCCGCACTTGGTGGAGAAGTCGCCGACCGTGTCCTTGAGCGACGTGATCTTCTTCGTGTAGTCCTCCAGTGGGCACGAGAGACCAGGGCCCGACTGGCAGTCTGGGATGGCTTGCACGGCCTCGTTCACCGACACACGCACGTAGCGCTTGGCACCGCACTTGATGCGCTCAGTGATGAGACGGGCGCCCATTGGCACGAGACGCGAAGAGCGGTAGTTGCGCGCGGCGTTGACCTTGTCCGATGGGAACGTGGCGTCGTAGGCGAGACCGAGAGCCGAGATGAACACGTTGATCTGCGTGTCATGAGTGAAGGAGACGAAGACGCTCTGGCAGTACGCGGTGTTTGGCTGCGCGAGCAGGCTGGCGACAGCCTCGGCGTACGGGTAGCCGACAGTGCGGGCCAGTGGGTTGCCGTAGCTCGAGCCGTAGTAGTAGCCGATGTCCTTGTTGTAGCCATAGTTGATCCAGTCCTGGTCCGTGAAGATGTTGCAGAAGCGACGGTCGCTCTTGCTGACCAGGTTCATCTGGTACATGCACAGGTCCATCATGCCAAGCGCGTCATCGCCGGTGAGCTTGAGGCCAGGCCACTTGGCACCAATTCGGGTGCCAAGTTCAGCAAGGAAGGTCGCCTTGAACTCGGCCGATGGCTTGTCGGCAAGCGTGTCCTTGACGAAGTTCGGGCACGTGTCAATCGGCAGGATGGTGTTGCCACCCGCGGACTTGTCGGTCGAGTTAGTGATGATGAGGTTCTTGTAGCCGTTCGAGGCCGCCGCTGGGCCAAAGTAGCCGTCCATGAAGCTCTTGGCCGTGAGCACGACACGCTCGACGTTGCCCGTCCAGAGCGTGGTCTTCTCGTTGTACAGGTCCGGGTACTTCTCGCGGATGGCACGGCCAAATGCCTTGCCCTCTTCCAGGCCAAGAGCCGTGATGTTCTCCGGCTGCGACGTCGCGTTCGTCACCAAGTCCGTGAGCTTCCAGTCCTTAAGGAACTGCATGTCCTCGCTCGCGATCGGCGAGCCAACAGCAAGCGCGGCCTTGAAGCGGTCAGCCAGACCCGACACGCCGTTGTACGAGCCCTTGCTCATGTAACGGGTCATGTGACGCGACGCAATGTGCACCTGGTCAACCTTGCACTCCGACGGCAGCGCAGTCTGCGCGGCCGTGTACGGCGTGTTAGCCGGGTGGTAGTAGTTGAGCTGACTGGTGTGGTCGAGCAGGTCGAAGTTGGCCGAGATCGCAGCGTCCGTCGAGGCGGCGACGATGGCAGCGCCGAGGATCAACGAGCTCACGAACGTCTTCATACTGGAGAGATGGAGCTTGAAGGGGGGGGGGGGGG
>JAADVL010001050.1:0-10292 GCA_023334995.1 Pythium sukuiense
CAACCGTTCAAGCGAGTGACACCTCGTGACAGTGACAAACGAATATGAGAGGGTATCCCTCTCACGAAGGGTGTCATAGAATGGAGGGAGCATATGTGTAATATATGATAATAGTGTCCAGGTGCAAAACCAACCCGTATATGCCTCTTATAAGAACATGCATCCTTTGAGATCTAGAAGTGAGTATGCAGATTTCACATAGTCTAAAGTTGCCAAAATGTTGATCATCTATGAGGGGTTTTGGGTCTAAACCGCTCGATATTTAAATGGGGAATTTGCAAAAAATCAATAATCAGTACAAATAACAATAATTACACAATCATTTCACGATTGTATAATAATTATTGTTTCCCAGCTCTGGTTCAGAGTTGTCACCATCATCTTGGATACCCCGTTCCCGTCGCGCCATCGATGCCCGCTAGCACCTACTTCGAAGTAGGTGTCAATCAGATCATTGGTGGCATACGGCGGTAGCTCCACGGCAAGTTGCAGTGGGCAACAGAGACCTGGAAGCTATTAATACGCCGACACTCAATCTCAATCTCACATCCAAAACATCACCTCCGTGCTCAAGTCGACTACAAGTACTACGGGACGTATTCAAGTTCGGAAATATCTGGGAGATGGCTTCTGCGACACGTGGCGCTGGTGTGCAGAGTGGCGTTGTCACTCGAAGGGCGGCGAGATCCATGTTGGCGCAGACAGCAACGGCGAGGGCGGCGCAGACAGAAACCGCGGTGCGGGCGCAGACAGTAACCGCGATGCCCCTCACAACGACGACACGAGAGATCCGCGCAAAGATGGAGGAACTCAAACTCGACGAGATCGCCGAGTATTTCCGTCAAGACGAAGGCGACAACAAGGACCGCGCACCGTACGAAGT
This sequence comes from Pythium sukuiense, assembly GCA_023334995.1. Taxonomy (NCBI): domain Eukaryota; phylum Oomycota; class Peronosporomycetes; order Pythiales; family Pythiaceae; genus Pythium; species Pythium sukuiense. Next base: position 884 of record JAADVL010001050.1, read on the forward strand.
GTGTGACGGAGTCTCGGTTGAGGCCTTCAACAAGTTCGTTGGTGATGGAGAAGGCCTTGTGATCGGTCTCCGCTTCCTCGAGCTCAGTCCCGATGGTCGCATCCTGATCGTAGACCTTCCCACGCTGGCTCACGAAGCCACAGCTGATGACTTCAAGCTCCGCTTCCCGAATGCTTGTGGCAATCCCCATGCGGTCTCCAAGAAAGGCTCCATGGCCGCTCATCGAGGTGGGCATCCAGACAAGGAGGCAGACGCCACCTACGGGCCGTTGCCACGCACGCCAAACCGCACTGGCCCGCCAGCGCCCCGGACTATCCAAGACTGGATCACTGTGGCTGTGGAAGTCGGGCGCTCGCAGACATGGGCTAGTCTCCAAGATGCAGCACTCTGGTGGTACGGGTATGTCGGCATCGAATACATTCTGCTGATCAAGATCAGTGCGAAAGGTTATTGGCTCGACTACCGACTGTACGATCTCGATGCTGATCCTCTCAACGGCGGCAATCTACCCAATGTCGCCACGACTCGGGTGCGCACGCAAGCCGGACCAGCAGCGACTGTTGTGTTCGACACTCGTCGAGTCCTGTCGATTCCCAATGGCCGACCACTCCCACCGAACGTGCCTGCACAGATCACGGTCGACATGCAAGCTCTTCGCAACTTCGTCGTCGAATCCCTCCTCGACTAAGGCCTTAGCTGCTCTCTTCTCGTGTGGTTGCGTAGCTACCACACTCATGGCATCGTCTTCCCCCAGTACTCTCGGCCTCCCTTCTCCTTTATGATCCGTGTTGCTCTTCGTCTCCATTCACCCCTCCAAATACTACTACGTAGTACTATTATACGTAGTACTGTACTACGTAGTACATGTTTGTGGCCTTCCCTCCCCATCTTCGGTGGACGCCAGTTCTTTTTTCAAAACGCGAACAACTCACTTGTGTTCGCGCTTTGCCAAATACGTATCTACCGTCGTATCTACCGTCGTATCAATTTAACAGAAGCTTGATTGCAATTACGTCTCTGCTGGTGGCCCTGCAACAGCGTGACCTACTGTAGTTGGAAGCAGCTCGTCGTTGACTATGCACACAAACAAACAAACTCGTCGCCTTTGCACTGCGAAGTTGACTGCATATCTACGAAGCACAACGCTCAGATTACGCCGTGAAGGCGATCTCAAACGCCTGCGTGAAGTCGTCCTTGATGTCCTCAATGTGCTCAATGCCCACCGAGACACGCACCAAGTCGGACGTGACGCCCGTGGCCAACTGCTCATCCTCCGTGAGCTGCTGGTGTGTCGTGCTGGCAGGGTGGATGATCAGCGTCTTCGAGTCGCCGACGTTGGCAAGGTGGCTAGCCAGCTTCACAGCGTTGATGAACTTGACCGCTGGCGCGAGACCGCCCTTGACGCCGAACGCCAGCACGGCTCCGAACTTGCCACGCGTGAAGTACTTCTTGGCCGTCGTGTGGGCCGGGTGCGACTCCAGACCCGGGTACGACACCCACGCGACCTTCTCGTGGGACTGCAGCCACTTGGCCAGCGTCAGCGCGTTGTCCGAGGCACGGTCCACACGCAGCGACAGCGTCTCGAGACCCTGCAGTAGCAGGAACGATCCGAACGGGCTCTGGCTCGGGCCAAAGTCACGCAGTCCTTCGACACGCGCCTTGAAGATGAACGCCAGGTTGGCGCCAAACGGACCGCTCGGGCCGAACGTGTCCCAGAACTTGAGGCCGTGATAGCCGGCGCTTGGCTCTGTGAACTCGGGAAACTTGCCGTTGGCCCAGTTGAACGTACCAGCGTCCGTGATCACACCGCCGATGGTTGTGCCGTGGCCACCGATCCACTTGGTCGCACTCTGCACGACGATGTCAGCGCCGTGGGCGATTGGGTCCGCGAGGTAGCCGCTGGCACCGAACGTGTCATCCACGATGAGTGGCACGCCGTGCTTGTGGGCGACGGCAGCGATGGCATCGAAGTCCGGCACTTCGAGCTTCGGGTTGCCGATGGTCTCAATGTACACGCCCTTGGTGTTCTCGTCGATCAGCGCCTCAATGGCCTCGGCCGTCGTCTCCTTCGCGAACTTGAAGTCAATGCCGAAGCGAGGCAGCGCGACCTTGAACTGGTTGTACGTGCCGCCGTAGATGGCTGACGACGTCACGAAGTTGTCGCCCTTCTTAGCGATGGTTGTAAGCGCGAGAAACTGGGCCGCCTGTCCAGAGGCGACGGCCAGCGAGCCCACGCCGCCCAATAGCGACGTGATACGCTTCTCGAACACGTCGTTGGTCGGGTTCATGATACGCGAGTAGATGTTGCCCAGTGCACGCAGCGCGAACAGGTCGGCGCCGTGCGTGGTGTCGTCGAACACGAAGCTCGTGGACGCGTAGATCGGTACGGCGCGGGCCTTGGTGGTCGGGTCCACGACCTGGCCGGCGTGGAGCTGGCGCGTGTCGAAGTGCTGCTGGTTGGCCTCGTTCACCATCGTGGATAGTAGGAGTGGTGGGAAGGTCTCGTCTTGGACTGCTGCGTGGAGGGCGAAAGAGAGAATGAGCTCTTCGTGGAAGGGATGCCTCCTCTGGTGGTGGATACTGACTGGCGATGCGCTTCAACATCGGAGACCGTGCCGGCGCCTGTGGCCGTGATTGGCACGAAGCGTTCGCCAATGAACGCTCTTGGTCGAGCAGCGTCGCACATGGCGTGTTTGAGCATCTCACTTTGAAGTTGGATCCGACACCCTCCATTTTCAATATTTGTGTGTCTTCATTATAACGTCAGGTGAAATTTCACTTTTTAAATGCCTCTATAAATTCATATTGTCTACTTGGTGGAGGGGATGCGATGACATAGTCTGTAGGGAATCGGGAGTGGTGTCACTGTCACTCGGACGAAACTGATGAAGCCCAACGAAACTTGCAGTGGGATTTCGAAGAGCTCTTCAACCAAATTGGTTCAAATGCTGCGGTTTACTGGACCCGACGTGGATCATGCAATACGCGTCACGCCATGTCGGTGACGATGTCGTCGGCAGCTGAATCCATCGCTTGAGGAGATTCGACAATGGAGGCAATGGTGATCCATGGTGTTGTGTGTGTTTTCCCTTGTGCAGTGCTCCGGTCGTCGGCGATCGAGGTAAGTGCATTCAACACCGTCACGGTGTGAAGTTATGAGTAGCATTCGGTGTGAAGTTCATCAAAGCCAGCCTCGTATCGCACTTGTGAAACCATGCTCAATCTTTGTTTCTGTACAGGGTATTGATCCGATTGAAGCCCTCGTGGGAGCATTGTTGTCCAGGAAAGGTGGCGGTGGGCGTGGTGGTGGCAAGACACCAACACAGCGGCTTTTTCGAACCAGTCCATGTACCGGTAACGGTAGTTTGTGGCTTCATCGTCACTTCTTCTTCAAGTTCGTCTCTCATGCATATGATTGGTCATTAGTCCATCACTACCCATTTGATTGGTTGAAATAGAAGAACGAACATGTCCGGATACCAGTCGCTGGTGTCAGACTCGCATCCGGATAAGCAGACGAAGAGAGGGTACCCATCTTCCCGTGAGGAGCCAAACACCAAACACGCCACACAGACACGACAACACGGACACGAATGGGCAAACTGGCACAGCGACTGCACGTGGGCGTGCGTGGGGAGCTCCACGTGGAGCTGGAGAAGGCGGCGCTCATGCCCGGCGATCGGCTCGTTGGCGCCGTGCGACTCGCGGTCGCCAAGCCCATCCAAGAGGCCTGTACGTCGACTGGGTGGTTGCCAATCAGTGAGTGGATTCCTTCTCATGGGTTTTGTCTGTTGTAGCATTGATCCTACGGGTCGTCGGCACGCAGTCACTGTATTGGCTGACGTCCTCAGGCGAGAGCACGTATTCACATTCTCAGTCGGCAGACCACTGGGTCGAACAGGTACGGACAGGAGGAACCACTCCATTTCGTGCTATACTGACGCGTGGATACAATGAATGGCTACAGATAGCGCTTGAGCCAGAGAGTACGAGCTTCGAGCCTGGCGAGAGGGCGTACGCGTTCGCGTTTGAGCTTCCTCTGGACCTACAGCACAATTTCTCGTTCACATGTCGACGCATTGAAGAGCTCCAGGCCGTGCGTATCAGCGTAACGTACGCCGTTGTGGTGACACTCATAGTCAAGGGCGTTGCGACGGCCAACTTGGAAAGCAGAGCCGTTTTCAAGGTGGAGTCGCTGCCGATGGCCGTGCCTTTGGGCAAGCCCGTCACGGCAGTTGAGACCAAGGACGTGAAGATGTTCTCCATGTTCAATCGCGGATCGTGTGGCGTCGCGATGGAGATCGAGAACGATGTGTTCGACTCGTCCTCGCAGATCGAGACGCTCGTCACGCTACAACTGGACACGACCCGAAGGCTCAAATATGTGCTGCTGGTATTGTACGAAGACGCGTTCGTGAACCGCCACCACGCCGTGTTCAAGGGCCTCAAGCGCGGATCTCGCGTCGTGTGCTGTCGGAGGTTTGACAAGGCGACTTTCACGGAGCTTCAACCGAACAGCACGTCCACAGCGTTGATTCTGCGGCTTCCTATCACACCGAACGACGTGTCCGACTTCGAGCCGCTGAATCCCACGATGACCTCGCACTTTTTGAGTCTCAGCTATCGCGTCGGCGTGGAATGTAAGCTTTCCATGGCTCCTCGGATCAAGATTAGCGTTCCTGTGACCATTGTTCGGAAGCTAGTTGGCGCGAGTGCGTGAGTAGTTGTGTTGGTAGGATGTTGTATTGAGTTGTGTGTACGGGAATGATTCGATGTCCTGACTCAGGAGTTGGTTGCTCATCAAGTGGTCGACTGCAAGTCTTACGGGAGCCATAAACCTCCAATATTTAATGTTCACTGTATGTCAGCGTGCCTGTATTGTGGTCGGTATAGGATTCCCACTGTAATCAAGCGAACCCATGTTCCATTGGTACCTCCAATAACGGATACCTGAACGCTTTGTTTCACCGAATCATCGCCAAGAGCTCCGAATACGGGGCGGTCGGTTTGGAATGGGCACTCCCATTTCCAATCCGACAGCCAAAGAGGACACACACGATGGTCAAGCGCGAGCAGCTCCCTGCGTCTCTGGGCAACCTCCAGCTGCAGCTCGCTGAGACCGAGTTCATCCCAGGCGCGACGCTGACAGGAACCGTGACGCTGACGCTCTCGGAGCCGGTGGAGTCGGCAGGTACGAATGAGCCTGCGCGCCTTCATTTAAATGAGACCGATGGTCTCATGCCATTCATTTTCCAGTGCTCAGCGTGAAGATCGAAGGAGTTCAAAAGGTGGAGTGGCTCATCATGGGACCACGATCCGACCGGATCAACGCGCCGGTGAAGGCTGTGAAGCATCTCGACGTTGAGGTGCGCCATCATGTCAAATCTACTGCAGTAAGCTATGCTCCTTGGACGCTCATTTGTTGCATGCCTCATCTTAGGATGTATTGGGTGAGCTCAACGGAACCCTACTGCCCGGTGTCCACGTCCTACCCTTTGCGTCCAAGCTGCCGCCGGACCTTCTCTCATCCACCAAGATAAAGCGGGTAGTTGAGAAGCTGCCGGAGAAACCTCGGGTGCTTTACTTCGGTGTGGACTACTCCGTCTCCGCCAAGCTGGAGGCCGCGGGCCTCTCCAGCCTGAGTCTCCAGAAGACATGCCCATTCTTCGTCCTGCCGACGCCAACGACCTCTCCATCTACTCGACCAGCCGCCGTCAAGAAGGAAGAAGAGATTCGTCCCGTCTTCGGACTCGGTCGCTCCAAGGCATGCTCTATCGAGCTGCAGCTCACTAGCGACGTGGTCGATATCGTGACGGGCGTGATCGAGGCTGATGTACAGATCCAGCTACCTACGAACGTCAATGTCCACCACGTGCATCTCGTGCTATACGAGGACGTGAACCTCAAGGTCAGCAAGAACTACGACGAAGGCGGTGAGCAGGACCCTCGGATCGTCTGTCGCCAAACCTACAACGCCAAGCACTTCACATCAGTCCACGACAACATTTCCGACCCAACAAAGCTGTTATCTGGACGGCTCGAGCTCAAGATCACGGACCCGAAGGCGAAGTTCTACGGCCCGCTCGTGCCGTTTCTTGCGTCCCAGCCTCTGGACATCAGCCATCGTGTCGGCGTGGAGATCTCGTTTTTGCTAGGCTCACGAGTGAGTATGTCCGTCCCTGTGACGCTCATAAAAGTCGTGGCTGAGGCTCCAAACCGACTAGAGGCCGACACATACTGGTACACTCAAGGGGATTTATAGAGGAGGGAGGGGGGGTGACTTGCTAATAGAGTCGCACGGGTGGACACAAGAGCGAATGCAAGTCTCGTTTTTCGTTCAAATGGGGTTGTTTAGTAACGCGTTCGTATCTTGCTGTTGACTTACGGAGTGATCCCGCTCGCGTGAGTGAAGCGATCTGGGCGTGTCCACGGTTGTGGGTTGCGTGTCCAACACTTGACTCTACCGCTATGACGGTTTAGTTGCTGTACCGGTACGGTATGAACTCCAAGCGTGAATAAGTGTTGCCGTGACGAGGGGGCAGGCACTACAAACTGGGTTGGGCGCTCCTCGACTTCCATTTCCAAATCCCATCGCTGAGTTCATTTCCATTTGCGTGCGACGATCAAGCGCGAGTGGCTTCCTGCGTCCGTCGGTGACCTGCAGCTGCAGCTCCAGCTTACCCAGTCAAGACTCTTCCCGGGAGCGACACTGAGCGGAACTGTAACGCTGAGCCTCGCGGAGCCCGTGGACGAGCAGGTCTGCTTGCTTACGAGCAAACTGTTTGGTATCTAATCGGTCTGACGATTTGTGAGTTTATGTGTGCTGTCTCCAGTTATCAGCGTCAAGATTGAAGGAGTCCAGTCGGTGGAATGGCTCATGATCGGAGACGGTCGATTCGATTTAGCCAAGCCACCCAAGATTACCGGCAAGAACCTCGACGTCGAGGTGAGTCACGGCAGGAATACCGGGTTCTTCTGTGTGTGTGGGTATCCTTGCTGCCGCTGAGCGTCGTTGGTGTCTGTTCAAGGACGTCTTGGGTGAGCTCAATGGGAATTTACGCCCTGGCGTGCACGTTCTGCCCTTCGCATTCAAGCTTCCGTCGGATCTCCAGGCAACAGTCAGCCTTTACCGCTCGATTGAGAAACTGCCGGAGAAACGACGCAGGATGTGGCTCAGCGTCGACTACTCTGTCTCAGCCAAGCTTGAGGTCGCCGGCCTTTCAAGCCCAAGTCTACAGCAGAGCTGCCCGTTTGTGGTGTTGGCGGATCCGATGGTGACTCCCACTACGAGTCCAGTGACCGTGGCCGACCAATCATGGGGCTCGGGAACGTCAAGACGTGCTCGGTGCACAAGGCCCTTGCAAGCAACGTGATCAACCTTAGTGCTGGAGTCATTGAAGCGGACGCGACGATCGCGTTGCCCATCAAGTTCAAAGTTCACGACGTCTACCTCGTACTCTATGAGGACGTTGATCTGAAGGTGGGCAAGAACTACGACGAAGGCGGAAAGCAGGACCCTCGTGTCATCTGCCATCGAAAGTACAAAACCAAACAATTTACGTCAATGGATAGCACCGGCATGACCCAAACCCTGTCTGGACGACTCAAACTCAAGATCGCGGACCCTGCTGCAGAAGAGTACGGCCCACTTGGACCGTTTCTCGAGTCGCGTTTTCTGACGATCAGTCACCGCGTTGGCGTGGAGATCTCGTTGTTGATGGGCTCACGTGTGAGCGTGTCCGTCCCTGTGACGCTGGTGAACAGCATAGCGATGCCTGCTTGAGGCTATACACTGACTTGGGGAAGATTTTATCAAGATGTTCGCATCACACCGGTACTGGTAACATAGATTTCTCAGTTTGGTGACCAAGGCAAGACGGTGCGTGGTGTTATTCCATGGCCAAAGATGTGGCCGACTCCAATTATTCGGTGGGATGAGATACCAGTCCATGTTGAAGTAAGGGTCTCCCGTCTCATCGATTCTGACACGATTATATGACCTGTGGGAAATGATACAATCCACAATCCAAGCCTCGTGCTATTGGCGTCTACCAATTGCCGTAAAAATACATATTTGAAGAAAACCGATACTGGGTGGTTGCCCAACAGAACATAACTTCTAACAATTGATATGAGGCCCGTACTTTAGGCGCAACTCCGGGTCATTTGCAGTATCAACGAACCTGCCAAACGGAATGCAGAAAAACATGCACCCACGCCAGCGATGATGGGTTCACTGGAGAGCCGAACCACCGACCTGCCAGTGTTAGCCACATAGGAATCTACCAGCTACGACTCACTCAACATACATCTCAATCATACATGGGAAAGCGCGAGCACCTCCCTGCGTCCGTGGGCTCTCTGCAGCTAGAACTCCATGAGTCGAGTGTCTTCCCAGGCGCCGTGTTGAAGGGAACCGTGACGTTGCGTATCGCGGAACTCGTGGAATCTACGCGTATGTGAGTCGTCTTTGAGAATCAATTCGGTTTGTATGTTGATGGATCGAATGGCTTGGTGCAGTCATCACCGTAAGGGTGGAGGGACACGAGCGCATGGCTTGGAGCGGCTCTAGTCAGTACAGCGAGAGTATTTACAAACCAGTGCCGCGAGACGTAGTCACTCACACTCATGTGGACACAGAGGTACGCCCTAATCTGGTGATCCATTGAACAAACTGGAGGCTTATCCATATTGATTTCCCTTGTAGTTCACGCTCGGCAACCTCAACGGGACGCTGGCCGCTGGAGTCCACAACCTACCGTTCGAGTTCAAGCTTCCACCAGAATTGATCCCCGACCGTCTCGTCACAGACTTGCTTCGGAAAGCCATTGGAAACAAGCGCACAGTGCAAGTCGAAACGCTGTACTCCGTCTCAGCCAAACTGGAGGTAGCGGGTCTCACGAATGACCAGCTCAAGCAGAAGCTTCCGTTCGAAGTGCTTGTGCCACCAACACCGACCCCACTCGGATCGCCCGTCGCTACCTCGCACTCGGACAACGTGAAGCCGCTGTTCGGCTCAGCCCATCCGTGCACCGTGCACCTGCAGCTCGTTTCGGACGTCGTGCACTTCCCGTCAGGAACGATCGAGGCCGACGTGATGATCGAGCTGCCAGCCAAGCCCAAGCTCCACCACGTGCACCTGGTGCTGTACGAGGATGACTTCGTACAGAACCAGTTCATCAACGGTGCACAAGAGGAGTCGCATCCGGTTTGCCGCCAGACGTACAGCGCGAAACACTTCCACTCGGTCGCGAACGGATCAAAGAGCATGGTCGCCGGCAGAATTCAGCTCACGGTCTCTGATCCGGACGCTGAGATGTACGGTGATCTCGTGCCGTCGCTCACGACCCGCTACGTGCAGATCCGCCACCGCGTGGGCGTCGAGGTGTCCTTCTTGCTGGGCTCTCGA
>JAADVL010001051.1:0-10291 GCA_023334995.1 Pythium sukuiense
AGTCTCCTCCCACAACACAGTGGCAATGAACCTAGAGCGTCTGCCGGATGACGCCATGGCTCTCGTGCTCACGCTGCTGAGCACCGACGACGTGTGGAGACTCATGACGAGCAGCAAGGCCATCGCTACGATCCGGGCCGTTTCCACAGCGTTTCGAAAGCGTGTGCGACTCGTGGTTCCTCCGGACTAGGCTCGAAACAGCACGTTGATGTCTGCCCTAGAGGGTCTTCCACCGCAGTTACTGCCATCCGCCTTCACAGTTGAAACGCTCGACTCGCTCCACACGCTGCACCACGTCAGCGACTGCGTCCACAGACTGACGCTCAAGTAAGAGTGGTGCGTTTGGCCACCGAGTCCGACGGAGAGAGCGACCAGGCAGCCGCACCCACCACTGCGGTCGTTTGACTTGGCGCCTCTGTCACCGAGCGCGTTTTCCCATCTCGTGGACGTGGAAATCAGCCTCCTCACCCGCCACTCTCGGTGAGCAGCCGAGAGCGTGCGGCACGGTCGGTCGCCACAAGAGTGCAGCAGTGCGACAACAAGGATGATGGTGGATGCTACCCGTTGATGAGGCGTGCACATACTGTGTGACACAGCACAGCCAGAATACTGTACAGAAGACGTCTACGAAAGCCCGTGCCAGCAGTACGACACGTCGATGGAACTCGCTGCGTCATCTGGCTTGCGCAAATTTGTGGCGTGGGGCCCACGCCGTGGGCTGTGTCTCTGAAGCCAGAAGATTCACGCCCTCGCTCCCGCGTCGTCCGAGACCAACTGCAAGCTTTTCACCCAGTGTCGGGCACTCCCATGAGCGGGCTCTCCATCTTGAGAGCTTCCGAAGGCGAGTGTTCACTCGTCATTTTGCCGCGATCGCCGCTCCACCACCTCCTACATGGCGGCAAGGCTATCTCACGCGTCTTCCTCGAGCATCATTCTCCGACACTTCGTTCGAGGAAGTTCACCGCGCTTACCCCCTGGGCATCGTCGTTGAACGTGTGCGGGATGCTCCCTTTATCGTCCTGCTACGATGTGATCAACGGCGCCAACTCGATGCCGGGATCTGCGCATTGGTCGACGATATCGCTGACCAAGTCATCGTGGCGTTGCGATCGAGTTCGGTACCGTGGTCCGCCGTTGACTGGGCGCGAAATGGGAGTTGTGTCGTGGCTCGGCGTGATTCTCGACATTGTCATTCGAGCGATCGATGGCCAAGATGTGGGTGATCGTCCGATGTTGGGCATCGATCCACGTGGAGTGACCTTTCCTGCAGTTCACCTGCCAGGTGAGGATCCCGTGAATGCACCCGTCACGCTTCCCATCCCGAGCCTTCCTCCTGGACGTCAGCCTCCGCTTGAGAATCGACAGCTCATCCTTGTTGAAGACGAACATATCGTGCCAACTGCTCTGCCCATCGTAGCGACTGGAGGAAGATCGCAGCTCGTGGTGAAGATAGTCGATCAAGGCCAATGCGCTTCACGATGCGTCGTAGAAGTCAAGCGCGTCGGAGGTGGCCTCAGCCACGGCTTCGGTCAGTGTGCCAGCGCTGCTGCCATGCTTGGAGAGAACGAGGACATCGACTGCGTCAACGGGATCACCACCAACTCGCGGACGTGGCACTTCATGCGAGTAACCAGGGATGGACTTGAACGCAGCGAACCAGTGGTACTCGAGTTCGATGCGCACGGAGTGCCGATGCGAGGAGTACGATTGAGACCTCGAAACGGGGGACCATTGCAGCGCCCTACTCCTGGTACGCTGGGGGAGATTATCCTCTGGATCGTCCAGTCCCTCTACAACTGGAATTTGTAGATGGAAGAAGGGTCACGACGCCGTGTCGTTCTGCATAGCTTTTCATGACGTCTACCAATGAATAATAAAAGCAGTGGGGCAATGCCTTCAACGCATACAGCACTTGGCCCCCTCATGTACTTGTCGATACCGAAATCCAACCTCACTCATCGTATCCTCCGTAGGCGGCAGGTCGGCGGTGTCGCCAGCTCACGTGGCGCTTCACCGTACGCCCCACAAACTCAAATACCACCGTCAAAACCGCCGTTTCGAAGCGATTCAAAACGCCAAGCGATCGCGACTCCGCACCAGACTTGTGTGCATATCGCACCACGTTCAGCAGTCCCATTCGCGGCTTTCGGCCATCTAACAGCACTTGGCCTTCGAACGGATCAAACAATGCCGCCATCGCAGCTCTGGCTGACGCATAGGACGCTGGAAAGTCGCCGACAGAAGTAACCGAGACTTGGACCAGCGACTGATTCACACGCAGTGCCTGTGCGACCTCCACCATCGTCGTCCACCATAGTCTGGTGAGCGACAACTGCGTCAGTACGCGCGTGCTCGGATGCGTGGGATCTGCGAGCATCTCCGTCAGTGGTACCCAGTCAACGACGATGCCTCTACTGGTATAAAGGCGGCCGATCAACAGATCGAGATCCGAGATGCGGCACGGATGCACACGATCGGAGTAGGCTGCCACGAGCGGGTAGAACGACTCCAAACGACACTCTTTGATCGCCAAGCGACGCAGGTTTGGGCAGCAACGCAACAACGATCGTAACGTCACTGCGGTGATCGATTCGAACGTGCCGAACAGAGACAGCGACACGATCAAACCGTAGACCAACGCACACTCAATCGCCGCATCCACCCCTACAGCCGTGCGTACGATCAGATGCAAATCCCGCAGCGCCTGGATCCCATTCGTGTCCACGCGGGTGCTCGACTGCTCCTCTGATGCCCGCTCAATTGCGACGTCATCGGCAGCGACCCAGCAGAGGCCGTACGCTGGGATCACCACACCAACGAGTTCGCGCGATGGTACCACCACCACCGCATCCAGTCGAGCTCCTTGTGTGAGGGTTGGCAATTGCGCATCTCGAGTGCATGGCGGGTCGTAGAACGCACTCGCGTCGGATGTGAGAACGAGGGCGACTGCGTCACCAGGACGGAACCACTGCAGATGATAATCAGTGATCGCAGCCAGCGCAAGCAGCCTCTCGGCAACGGGACGCAGCGGCAGCCTGTTTGTCAAGATTGAATCCAACGCGCTCGGGTCACGGCACGCAGAATACACCTCGATCGTGAGTGGACTGCACTCGGTCTCCGGGTGCAGCAATGCGAACGCGAGCCAGTACCAGAACTCCGAGTCCCGCTCCTCACAGGGCTTCCGCAGAGTCAAACGGGAGAGTCCACTCGACGCGGAGGTAGGGGTCAAGGAGAATGCCTCTCCCGTCACTCGCACGTCATCCTCCCATCTCACTTTGAGATGGCGAAGTGCCTTGCCCTGCAACACGGCGGTCTTCAGCAGCTCGCCGCTGTAGCGCGACGTAGCCACTACCGATGACTCCCTAGTGGTTGCCTCATAGTCGAGGAGTACACTAGACGCCGACACGAGGGCGTGTGCTGACGCCAGCCCACGCAGCCACGGTACAAGCTTCCACAGGCCAGACTCCGCACTCAGATCCAACGACCACTCGACGAGGATGATGGTGTCGCCACGACTCGCAAGGTTGGCGCCCATGGCCTCGATCGTGCTCACGTAGAGAGGGATGTCAGCGCTCGTCACAAACGTCGGCTTGGGAGACACCGTGATCAACGTAGAGTATGGAAGGCGAAGCGACAAGCTCATCGACCTCACGCGCTGTGAGGCAACGAGGCGACGGACGCGCACCAACGCTCTCGATGCTTCACTTGTATTGTAGCCCTCGCTGTCTAGCGGCACCCCAGCCAGTTGCCGCCACAGCGAGCACACACGCGGTGTCAGTCCACTGGTCTCGATGTTGACCACGCAAATCGCATACTCGGAAAACGCCGTCTTGTCGAATGGCAGAAACTCACACGGCTCTGGAGTGAACAGTTCACGTTCATTCAGCAGCCCACTTCGGTCCAGCGGCTCCAACGGATACGCGACCCACAGTGAGCACACGACATGGCGCCAGAATGGCAAGTTCACGTGTGGCTCCAGCCCAGGAATGGAGCATATGGCATTCACAATATCGAGCGCCAGTCGCAACTGCACGCCCAGACCACCGTCAATCTGCTCGTCTGTGAGCTGATGACACTCGACAGCCATGCGCTTGCGGACACTTTGGCTCCCCGTGTGCTCGCGTGGCAAGAACACGAGCCTGCCATGGAGAGCCGTGCAGTGCGCCTGTAGGATCGCGTACGCCTCCGCCTCTGAGAGCGCCATCGCGTGTGCAGGATGCTGAACTCGAACTACTGACCCGTGGGGCTTCCTCGAGTGGAGTCCCTATCTTTCTCTGTAGAGCCTGGGACGAGTCAGGTCCGTGAAAGAACGAGATTCGCCCGTTATGCGATACATGGCTACACTTGAGATTCTCCTCCATCGCGTCGGACTGAAGAAGTTCGAAGTGCACAGCAAGACCATCGTGGCCGTCGCCGCCAGCACGTGAAAAATCTCACACGAGTTGTTAAGTAAAAGTCTGTTGGCGTTATTTATCTTGAATCCAATCTTGTACCATAGTTCACCATGCCTCCGTGAGACCGGAACACTCTGGGCTGAAATCCACCTCGAAAGCCCCATCAACTTCCATGATCGTACGTGCACCCATTTCCCAAGCAAAGACAAGTTACCGGTGGATGGAAGATCCGCTTCGCTCGCAGCACGAACAACGAAGGCACTGGCACCACCACAGTGTCCGCGTTTTGATCTTCCAAGGACTCCAGGTTTACGAGATTGGTGGCCAGGCGAGTGAGGAGAGAATCGTCGATCAATCTTCGGAAGACGGCAAAACGAGACTAGGGAGCTGGATGGCTGGTGACTTGCTCCAGGACGCTTTTGTCGATCAGGAGCTCAATACTATTTACTATATTCAATGGTTTGCTGATCTACAGTAGTGCTACCGTACACGAGCTCACCGCACATAGAGCCGCCCGCTGAGGCCCATGAGGATGCCTGGGTTTTCTAACAGAAACACTTGCAGGTCGTGCTTGTTCATCGTAAACACCGTGCCGCTTGAGTTGCAGATCAGCGTCGTGCTGTGGGTCGAGTCTTCGTTCAGGATCAGCTTGTCCACGTCACCCACGAAGCAGCCGTGGGACAGCGAGGTCTCTAAGTCGCTGTCGGGCTTGGCAAGCAGTACGCTCATGTCCAGCGGCAGAATTCTCTGCACGTTTCCCACACAACGCCAGTTAGTTAGTTAGACAGTACCTGCAAACAACAAGGGCCCAGTTACTACGCACGTTTCCTGAGCCGCGGTGCTTGCGCGTGACGAGCTGTTGAGTCGACGGCGACGCCGGTCGAGCCACAGCGTTGGGCACAGCTCCAGCGGCGGCTCCTGTGAGCTTGGGATGCTTGAGTGTAAACTGGCCCTTGTCGATGATAATGGCGGTGGAGCAGCGGTCGCCAGCCTCCCACAACACTTGGCCTTCGCTCACGTCCTTCTGGTTGAGCAGGATCTCGAGGTGTGTACGCTGGAACGTCGTGAGTTTCCGGAAGACCTGGTTGGCCTCGATGATGTCGAACGAGTAGTGCAAGCGGCTTGTCGCGAGCCGCTGGATGCGCGAAAACACGGGCGTGTGGCGCAAGAACCAGTTGAAATCATGGGCGTTAAACTCGAGTACCGACAGCTTGGTGATGGCCACCATTTGGTAGGGCAGGATCCAGTTGGGCGTGAGCAGGTTCTGCAGGTCGATGTAGTCGCCTGGGAAGTAGTTCTTGGCCAGCGACAGCAGCGACACGCGCTTGCGTGAGAGACTCGCTCGAGACGGAGACTTTGTCTCTGTCGTGGGCGGATGGTGGTTTGTGGACACGGCGTTGGTACTGCCACCTTCAGGCCGGTACAGCGCTTGGGCTTCGCCCACGACGATGATGTAAAACGTGTCGCCCACCTCTCCAAAGTTCTTGACCAGACTGCCCTTGGCGTACGACACCTTGCGGGCCATTTGAAGGATCTCGTAGGCGTTGTTCAGCGTGAGCTCGGAGAACAGATCGATCTTACGAACGAGATCCAGGATCTCGAGTGCTCCGGCGTTCTCGGGCAGCTTTGTGTCCACCGTAATCGTGCTGTGGACGCCCTCAGGGGCTCCTCTCAACCCCGATTCAGCAGGGATATCCTTGGCGGCTGTGTGGACGACGTAGACCCGCTTGCGGATACTCTCCTCCAGGTTCATGAGCGTTTTCAGCGGCGTGTGGATCGGCGGCACACCGGCTTCGTGGAGAATCGCGTCGCAGTGCCATGGGAAATTCAGCAGCTCCTCGCACCGATGCGACGATAGCACGCCCTGCTCATGGAGCTGCTTGATACGGTCGACGTCGTTGAGTGTGTCGCCGGAAAATACGATCCGCTTGTCGCCGTATTTGACCTCAAAGCCCACGCACGGGATCGAATGCAGCGAGTAAAAGAAGCGGAACTCGGCGCCGCGGATAGTCGTAGGGTCGTTGATGCGCACGAGTCGGTGGTCCAGCACGCGCTTGAGAAAGTCCTCGTCGAACCCGGACAACGCCGAGTACTTTCTCAGGAACGAGTGGTAGATTGTGTTGGTCGTGATGAGCGCCACGCGGCCTTCCTGCAGGATCTTCTGGAACGTGCCGGCGTCGTGGTCGGCGTGGCAGTGCGTAAGGATCACGCCGTCGATCATGATCGCCGGGATGTTGTTGGCGATCAGAATCGACGACGAGAACGGCGGCGGGTCGATCATAATACCTCGGTGGTTGATCCACAGCACGTACCCGGAGGTCTTGCCGTGCGGATCGAAGCCGTGGGAGCTGCCCAGCACCGTCACGCCGAACGCCGGCGGGTAGAACGCGTCCTGGATCTGGTCCATGGTTGGTGGAGGCGGCAACTCAACTCCGTCGGCCAGCGTGACGCTCTTCCCGCCGTCAATGATCGTGAAGCTGCCGTCGTTCTTGCGGATGAGGATCTCCTGGTCGTTCTGCGTGACCACGGCCTCGCCTTTCTCGTTGAAGTGCGTGAACTTGAGCAGCATGTCGAGCGTCATGATCGTGTCGCCAAACTTGCGGAAGTACTCGAGCTCCTTGCCCAGATCCGGGATCAGCTCTGTGGGCGTCGAGAGAGGGAAGTCGCTTCGGAGATCTAGTGTCACAGGCCCGAACAGCGTCTCCTGGAACACTTGGCGGATGCGCTGCTCGACTTCCGGCGAGCTCACGATGAGGTTCACGCACTGGCGTTTGAAGAAGAAGTTACAGTACGCCGGGAACTCAAACTCTGCCACGTTCACGCCCATATTCGCACCCAGCGACTTGGTAAACGGCTCGGAGGGTACGATGTAGTGCCGTGGCACGGGGATACCCAGCTTCATGCTGTCCTTGATGGTCTCTGGTGGCATGCCGAGCTGTACAGGGCCGATGCAGGTCGATGCCACGACGCCGCCGCGTGGCAGCTTGATCGTCTCCAGCACGCTGGACTCGACGGGAGCCTCCTCGCTCATATTGCGTGGCTATTAGATGGCGCGGTGCTTGGCGCGTGGTGCTGGGCGTGGAGTCCAGCGGCGGTGCTGGCTTCCGCGGCGGTTTCCCAAAGCGTCCCTGGCAGTTAATGCATGCAAAACACACTCCAGATAGAGGCGCTAATAGAGATAAATTGAGCAGGAGTCACGGACCGATGCGTCTCGTGCGGAGGCGAAACCATTCGCCCAGCCGAATCCCCATCACAGGAAAGGACGCGAAACGGCGCGGCGGCGGATCAACATCAATGCTCCCCTCAACTTATCATATTACCCAATGAAATAGCTTTAAGGAGGTATGTAAGACTATTGCCGTTGAAATGCCGCCTCACATTATAAAGTTTATAAGTTATAAGATGCTGATAAAGTCCAGTGTCAGAAGAAGGTCGGAGAAGAGCTCCATTTCAGGTGGAGTGAATAGACTGAGGAGCCTTGCTTCGACCATCGCCGATGGTTCACACAAGAAGCTCTTCGTCGGCCCGCAATCACACGCAGTGCCAGCGCGGCTGCGTCACGCTGATTGTCCGCCCCGACTTCGCGTCCGTCTCGTTTCGTGCTGTCGTCAGTCTCACTCCGCCCATGTGGTCTGTATTCTGCGCGTCGATTGGCTAAAAGTTGAAGAGATCTTTTTCACAGCCAATCATATCTCTCCAAATCCATCAGCCGGCTTCTGATTGGGTGAAACCAGTAAAGGACGGTCGGCTTCGTGATGTTTCCGTAGCTCTTCGACCTCTTCAGCCAAGTGGCTGGCGTGTGGCCATCTACGGTATCCGCTCATTGCGACCTCCTGCGGCTGCTCATTCGCGCTTCCGCTCCGTCCTCCGCCAGTCGCGCCTATTAGTCACTGTACCATGGCCGTGGGCATCGTGACCGCCGCCGTCGGCGTGGTCAACACGCTCGTGAGCTTCTACGGCTCGCTCGCCTACTACTGGCTGCGCAAGGGCAGCTACGCCGACTGTCCATTCTTCTCGGATGATCTCCACGCCAAGACGTACGTGTACTCGATCGCGCTGCTCAACCCGCTGTGGTCCGAGCCGCACTACCGCCACCCGAGCTTCTACGTGGACCTGGTCAAGAACCTGCGCAACGTGGCCATCCCGGGCACGGGCGTGCCGCTCTCGATCATCTCGTACTCGCGCCTGATCCTTTTCCCGTTCCTCGTGTTCGTGTACCCGTGGCTCGTGGCCGTGGGCGCGTTCCTGGAGCTGAACGCCGAGTACTCGAGCAAGCAGGGCGGCGTGGTCGAGCGCTTCCTGCGCACGTTCACGCAGATCTTCGTGAACCCGCAGAACTGGTTCGCGTTCTGGCGCGTCAACTGCCACCTCGTGAGTCTGCACAGCTGGAAGACCAACAACTCGCCGGGCTACATCATGGAGAACAAGTGGGACTTCCTCGTCGAGTGTGAGAAGCACGACATCGCCATCACGCCGTACATGAAGACGCCAGCGTCGCTTGTGATCAAGGACCGTAACGAGGAAGGTGGCATGGGCATTTACATGTTCAAGAACGCGTTCGCGGGCGGCGACTGGATCATCCAGGAGCGCCTTGACAACTCGCCGTTCCTCAAGAAGCTCTTGCCAGAGGTGTCGCCGCTGTCGACCTTCCGTATCATCACGGCCTCGCGCCACAGCCTCGGTCTGCCAGAGGACCAGCTCAAGGGCGAGGACGGCGTCAAGTCGCTCAGCTGCGTGTTCCGTGCCGGCCTCGAGGGCGCGTCCACGGACCACAAGTCGATCATGTTCGACGTGGACATGGAGACGGGAAAGATCATGAAGGGATCGACTACGACCCACTGGTACCGTATCGGCCCACACCACGTTGGCCATGGTAAGATGAGCGTGGGCCACGACATCACCAACCACCCGGACACTGGCGTGCCAATCACCGGCAACGTGATCAAGGAGATCAAGGAGATGAAGAAGCTGTGCGAGGACGCCCACTTGAAGCTCATGAAGGACGTGCCAATCTGTGGCTGGGACGTGGCCATCACCAACGTGGGCGTCGTGCTGCTGGAAGTCAACATCTCGTGCAACTTCTTCCGCGGCACGTTCGACCAGGCGTGGTACTTTCGCTTCCTGGACGAATACTTCCGCCACTTGGAGAAGATCCCAGCGCCGGCCTCCAACAAGCGCAAGTAAACAAACGCGACGAGCGAATCAGCCAAGCGAATGATGACAGGCAGCAAGGCTGCTGCGTGCATGCGTTGGGAAGTTGTGATGCCAGATTGTATCGAAAGGAAACCCCCATAAAAAATGAACGAATGTGTTTGCACTCACGAGGTTGTGTGCCTTGGCTTGTGTGGAAACGAGCACCCGGCCTATAGCACGTTGGAGCCCGCATTCCTCCCGATAAAAGAGCAACACCTAATAAAAGAGCAACAGATTACTTGGTGTGGAGCTTTCTTCGAACCGCTCTACAACCGTAAGAGCACGCCCCCACCCGGCCGTACATCGTGAACACTGCGCAGAACAAGATGGAACGTGACGACGACACAACCCGCGAAGAGCAGGCGCTCGATCACTTTCCCGATGAAGTGGTGGCGTCTATTGTGGATCTGCTCACTCACGAAGATCTGCGCGCATTCGTCTCGTGCAGCAAGTCCATGGTATCCAGGCGCGTCGTCCACGAAGCCTACTCTGCCCGCTCTCGTCTCCATCTCCCAGAGAGCAGAAGGACGATCTTCACCAACCCACCCACCACCTGGGAGGGACGGCGCCCAACGCGCTACGCCGTGTATGACCCAGCGACTCTTCTCACGATCAGTCCTTCGCTGCACAGCCGAGTGCGCTCCCTCCACATCAAAAACACTGTGGGAATCACCAACGCGATCAGCAAGACTGTAGTTCTCACG
>JAADVL010001052.1:0-10255 GCA_023334995.1 Pythium sukuiense
ATCCACTCGAAGTACGGCATGCTTGTCGGCCGTAGGATATCGTACGGGATGCTCTCGCCTGCCTCGCTCTGCACGATGAACGCGTCGATCGCAGCCATCGATGCCTCGAACGCTGCGATGGCAGGCCGCAGGCGTGTCTCCGACGCGAAGGGCTCTGCACGGTACGCCTGTGGCAGTGTCTGCGTGGCGTCGACGGGACGCACGAACGTGGCAGCGAGCCCCAGCTCCTCGTGGATCTTGGACAGTGGCACGGTGTACTCCATGAGGTTGAGGCTCTCGCCTAGCAGCAGCTTGCGTGTCGGCATCTTCTTCCACAGCGCAGGAGCGCTGTAAGGCACGACCATGGAGTGCCACGTCGCCATGCCATTCATGTCGTGGTGTCGCACGGAGGACAGGAACACGAGGTGGGTCATGAGTCGAACGAGGCTCGCCTTGCTGAGAATGAATGGAGGGAAGTCCTTGAGATGCGGCACCTGTGCACACGCCCTGGCCCAGTTCTGAAGCTCCGAGTCTCCACTCACCGCGAAGTCGAACGCGTAGTACGCATTCACGTAGCTCCACACAAACGTGTTGATGGTGTCGTAGAGTCGGCGCCCGTAGATCGCGTACTTGTGCGTGGGGATATCGTTCAGGCCTCGATCACTGACGTCCGTAGGGAAGTCGCGACGCAGCGAATTACTCGTGCGTAGCTGGTAGTCGACGAAGCGCGCCGAGCCGGCGGCGCCCCAGCCAAACTGGTTGTCGTGGGGCGTACCAGGCACAAACAGCACCACCGTGGCCAGCATCTCGAGCCCAAAGTTCATGAACATGTGATGCTGTAGCAGTGCACGCACGGGATGTTCGGGCGCCATGTTGCGCATGAGCTCGACACGAATGGGTACTGTGGTGGCGTGCGTATCAGCCATGTGCTGCCACTGGTGGTAGGCGACGGTGGCGGTGTTGAGCCCCATCTTCGCGAGCGTCCATTCGTCTGGCGTGTCGAGCGGCGTGTACGCGATCCCTGTGTCGGGGAAGCGGATTTCGATGGGGAGTAGCTTTCTTGAGTCTCGGTTGTAGCAGAAGAAGCCGACGACGCTTGGCGTGTTCTTGACGTCGACTCTGCTTGCATCGTTCCACTGCGCGGCGTCGCCGTAGTCTTCGACGTACAGGTTCTTGAGCAGGCGAATATTGGACCACGTGACCAGCGGCCCGCAGATCTGCGCGAGCTGGGCGTTGGTGAGCTGGAAGCTGGGTGAAATGAACTCAAACCACCCGACTTGACGGAGCTTCATGGCCTTCACGGTGAGTCGCTGACGGCCGAAGCTGTCGTCGCTATTGTCGGAGGCCATGGGCTTGGGGAGGCGGCTTGTTGCGAGGTTGAAGATCGTGTCAAAGTCTTCCAGTCGTTTGATGTTTGGCGCTTGAGTGAGCGCGAGGCGAGCGATGAACGGTGGATTGAGATTGGGGACGAAGAGCAGACGAACAGCCTCTTGGAGTCGGACTCGCTCAGCGAGCGACGCCGGAAGAGCCAATGGACCATAGTAGAGAGGCAGCACTTGAGGTCCCACGTTCATGGTTCTCACGGTGTTCTTGATGGTGACTGCTTGGGCTGCGACGGCCACCTTACGAGTCGAGACGAGGCTAAACATGGGTGGAATCGAGAGCTGTGCGCTTGCATCTGAAGCCAAGCAGCTCATGACGAGCGCCCACAGAGCCGCATGCTTGAGCGTAGCTCCCAACATCGCGTGCCCTTGGCCTGGAGATCGCAATTGTGGCGTCAGACATCGAAAGGATAGTGGGCCGACAAGTCGCTGGTATTACTCGGCGTCTCTTCATGCACCGTGCGCTCGCGACGCTTCGCGTTTCCAGAGCTGGCGAATTCCAAGCCTGACGCATGGAAACACTCTAGACTAGACAGATAGTATGAAGAGAAACGAGTGATAAATAGGACGACGTGAGCCACGGACAACGATAGGAGCAAGGCGCTGCGCTCGCCTGTTGGCGCCGATCTAAGTCATGTTGAAGTTGATGTCACTATATCGAATCATACTGACATAAGTTGTATACTGTACCCTCTTCACCCATTTTACGTCACACTAACGCGGTTTTATTTAGTGACATTACCCAACGTTCGACGAGAAGGTCCACTCGCGCGACTCACGAGTCAGCCGTCTCATCGACTCCATGGCGCGCCAAGATGCCGCCGCCACGGCCCCCACGGCGCCATTTCAACGGCGGAGAGGCTATTTTCCCCTTTACCACAGAGTGCTGTGGCTAGTAGCACTCCTAGCTCCGTCATTTGGGGCTTCTGCGGTGCTCAACACCACCAGTTTGGCGTCGGAATGTGCACGAAACCTCGAGCTTTCGGTCGGCAATGCGAGCTGCTCGGCGGCCTGTGGCGTCGGCTACAGCGCTGCGTGCATCGCGTTCAGCAGCGGCGCCAGCCCGTGCGATTCCACAGCCGTGAACGCGTCGGCGGTGGTGGCAGCGACGTGTCCGCTGCCCGTGAGCGGCGACTGCGCGTACCAGTGTCTCGACTGGGCCGACGCCACGAGCGACAGCTTCACGTTCTTCGTGACTCCATCCGCATCTGCCTCTGTATCCACACCACAAGGCGCGCTGCGACAGAGCGAGCGCTACGTCAGCTCCGTGGGTGCGTTCGCCATGCCGGACCGAGTCCGATACGTGTACGTCGTCTGTCATGGATCCCTGTTGTTTGTTCTACTGAGACTGACGCTGGTATTTGTATGACGCTGGCCACAGCTCCATCATCGGAGGCTCCTCTGTTGACAACCTGACGGACAGCTCGCCTGTCGTGAGTGTGCGTGTGGCGCTTCAGCTCTCTGGCGTCGGCGTCACGAACCTCACGCTCGCCAATCTCAACATGGCGCCCACGGGTGTGCCTTCCATCGGAATCAACCAGTCGACACCGTCGCTCCAGTCGCTGCGCATCGTGAACTCCCAGCTCACGTCGCTGCCTGTGGATGCCAGCAGCCTCGCTGCCCTCACGACGCTGTACGGTTGGTGCTTGTATATCTCTTTCAGATGGAACAGCTCCTGACTTGAATGCCGATGCCATGCGCAGAGATCTGTCCCGCAACCGGGTCGTGACGTTTCCTGAGGAGCGCAGTCTAGAATCGCTGCTCCATTTGTGAGTCTCTCTTGGGTGTGCGTGGGCTCGACGGTGTCTCTTGACTGACGAGAGGGCTGTGTAGGAGTCTGAGAAACAACAGCCTGACGTCGTTCCAAGCCACGTTCCCAGCTCTGCAGACACTGTGCGTGGCGTGGCTCCTGTGCGGAAGCTCCTCGTCCCAGTCATTCATTGCTAACGGAACGTTCTCATATGTATGAAGCGACCTGAGCATGAACGCTCTCACTGCGATCCCCGACAACGTGATCCTCTTCACCAAACTCAAATCGCTGTACGTATCCTGGTGAAGGCCACCAATGACTCACCGACTCATTTGTTGCACGGGCTTTGTAGAAACATCTCTGGAAATCCCATCGCAAGCGCGCAGATCACGCCAGCCCAGTACAGCTTCCTTGTGAACGTGTCGTCGTTGACCTTCGATCCTTTCCCAGCCACAGACTGCACGGAGGCCAACCAGAGACTGCTCAAGACAGCGGTGGTCTGCGTCATCGATTCCAAGAAGATGCTCGTTGTGAACAAGTCGTCGCTGGCGTGGTACATCGGAGTGCCTGTCGTCGGCACTGCTGCGATCACAGTCGGTGCGTTCTCGCTGTGGTACTACCGCCGCAAAAAGAAAAACGCCAAGCTGCAAGCTGCAGGAGCGACCGGTAGGTCGACGGAGCCGATGGCCACGAAGACCGAGTCCACAGGCGAGGGTCACACCCACAATGATGACGACGGTGGCCACGTTGTCGACTACATTCGACTGGGTGGCGCCAAGGCGACTAGCTCCTCCAACGACAGCGATGCTGCAGTGCTCATTCAGCTAGGTAGAGCGTCTGCTGCAACGTCCCAGGCGCCAGGATCCCACTCATTGTGGACAGACGAAGACCTGCTGGCGTGCCAACTGCGGTACGAAGACATTGAAGACGTCAAACAGATCGGCAGCGGTGCATACGGCGTGGTGTGGCTCGTGAACTACCGCCAGGCGCGGCTTCTAGCTTCCAAGCGGCTCATCAAAGACCAGATCACACGCCAGAAGACGCAGGCGTTTGTCGCCGAGATCAAGCTCAACATTCAGCTCACACACCCAAGCATCGTCCATTTTGTTGGCGTTGCATGGACTGTCGAGACGGATCTGCAAGCGCTATTTGAGTACATGGCGAACGGAGACCTGCGTGCGTACTTGGACGCAAGACGGTATGACGCAGAAGCTACCAGCCGCCTGGCCAGCAAGAGCGGATGGAGCCAAGAAAAGCTTCAGATCGCCATCGACGTCGTGGAGGCACTCGTGTACGTGCACTCGTTCACGCCACCGCTCGTGCATCGTGACTTGAAGTCCCGCAACGTGCTCCTGGCTGAAGATATGAAGGCCAAGCTCAGCGACTTTGGTGTCTCCCGTTTCCAGTCGGAGAACGACACGATGACGGCCGGTGTCGGTACAGGCAGGTGGCTCGCGCCCGAGGTTTTGGCTGGCGAGAGCGACTACGACCACACGAGCGACATCTACTCGTTCGGCGTCGTGCTGTCGGAGCTGGATACCCACACGCTTCCGTACGAAGAGCTCCAGTGCGTGGACGTCGCGATCCTGCAGATGGTGGTCACTGGCGCCGTGCGGCCACACTTTCGCGACGACTGTCCGCACGCCATTCGTGGCATGGCCGTCAGTTGCCTCGCATTTGATCGTAGTGAGCGGCCGAGTGCCATGGAGATCGCCTTCCGACTGCGGACACTCGCCAAAGACGACCTGCGGAGCGTAACAGCACTGTAGCGAGCATAGTATGATTCATAGACAGTATTGTCACCTTTACCATGGCCGGATCCATGGCACCATCGAGTATCAAACACACTGTATTCAAAATAATCTGTGCCATAGCAGCCCCCTCACATCATGACATGGCATGACTATGAGCACCTCAGCGCATCGTCGAGTCTTCGTCTTCTCGCGGCATCCACGAGCGCAGCATGAACGCCACTTGCATGGCATTCGGCCGGGCGTCAGCGTCAAACGCCATACACTGCGCCGCTATCCGCTCGATCTCGGGAGGACACGACGCCGACACGGACGGACGCAGCTCGCCTCGAGCCACACGCTGCAGTAGCGTGGCCTCCGACATGCCTTGGGCTTGCTCCGCGTACGGCACTTGATGCGTGTCCAGCTCACACAGCACCACCCCGAACGAGTAGATGTCGCTGGACGAGCCGTAGCTCGTATTACCCAAGAGAATCTCCGGAGCTAGCCATCGGCCTGTTCCAATCTCGTTTGCAGTCATCGTGTTGCTCTCGGATTCCACTCTTGCACAGCCGAAGTCGCCCAGCTTTGCCTTGAAGTCGTCGTCCAGAAGCACGTTGCTGGACTTGAGATCACGGTGGACAAGCGGCGGGTTGAACGAGTGCGTGTACACGAGCGCCTCGATGATGTCGATGGCAAGCTGTAGCTTCTCTGGGTGCCATGGCAGTGACGATGGATCTGTGCGAGCCAGGTACGAGCTCAAGCTGCCGTTGCTCATGTACGCGTAGAGCACTTGGAGGTCGGTCTTGTCCGACCACGCCACGCCGACGAAAGGCACCACGCTTGGATGGTGGAGCTGTGACGCCAGCTTCGCCTCGGCGATCAGCTCGAGCACCTTTTCGTCGTAGGCGGCGCCTTCGCCGTGGATGAGCCGCTTGGACACGAGCTGCTGGGAGCCCGTGCGGTAGTTGACCAGCCAAATGAGACCCGATCCCGTGCCTCCGATCACTCGCACATCGCTGATGTCACCCGAGCCAAGCCGATGCGAGAGCATGTCGTCGTCCGTCCACCACGACACCACACTACTACTACTGCCGCTGCCGCGTCCCGCGCTGTCGTCCATTGCCACGTAGGTTTCCGCGCCAGAGAGAGCTTTCGCACGCCGTCCAGTGGATTTGCGGGCGATGAATAGAAACACCAAGCCCACGAAAAACGCCGAGCCGAGGCCACCGACGGCCACTACCGCGACCAGCGACCTGCTAGTCGAGGCCGCCTTCAATGTATTCGAGCTGTTGACATCCGATGTGTTGGAGCTGCTCACGCCACTGGCACCGCTCGGAGACGAAGGCGACGAGTTGACAGTACCGTCAGTCCCGAGCATCGTCTGGTTCGACGAGGTCTTCGAAGAAGTCGATCCGACGCCTCCCATTGAGCGAGATTCGGGGCTTGGTGTCGCACTCGGCTGCTTTTGCTGGAGTACATCGTTGTACTTCTCCACGTTCGTTTCATTGTCGACCACGATCACAGAGACACCATTGACGACGGCCGCAGTGCCGGTCACCAGGACGAGGTTCCCATCGACTCCTATGACGACTGCTGTGCCATTGGCCCCCACAGAAGTCCCAGAGCCATTCGGATTCGCAGTCGTGGGCAGCGTAGGGGTCGTTGGAAGCTGAAGCGACTCGAGCTTCCGGACAAAAGCGAGCTGTGATGGTGAAACCACGAGTGGCACGGCGATCGGATTGTCCAACAGGTTCCTTCACAGACAAGCAGGCAGTTCGTGAGTGTCATTACTTGGACTGTATGGAGGTTCGTGGTCATCCTCGTACAGCGAGCGGAGACTTGACATGGCAAACACCGTTGGTGGAATACGGGCGAAGTTGTTGCCCCTCAGGTCCCTATGCAGAAGAAGTTCAGTCCCATGTTAGTTTCCTCAATGCGTAGAGCGACACACTCTTCACACGTACAGTGTCGTCAGTTGTGGAGCGGTGATGTCGACGTTGCTCAGGTAGTTTTCGCTCAGGTCCCTATTGGAAAGCATACAGATACAGCGTTAACTCATGAGTGATTACTCATGAAGTACGCAGCCGTGTGCAAAGCGTGAACCGTACAGTGACTGGAGCTCCGGTAACTGGGCGGAGAAATCGGCCATGTCGTTTTGCGCCAAAATGAGAGTCTCCAGCTTCTGCAATTGGCCAAACGCTTTGGCTGGTAGCTGCGTGGTCATCGTGTTCCGTAGATTCAGCGACTTGAGAGTCGGTGGTGCGGAAGCGAGCACGGCAGCGACGTTTCTGTCGCGAAAGCTGATGGAAACGAGCGCGAGCGACGTCACAGTCGGCACTTGAGACAGCAGCGACGATGACACTGCCACGTCCGCCACACGGCCACGCGTTGCGTCGTCAGTGCGGCCACCAGAGATCCATCTAGACGGTATCATTCGAGTTATGAGTGAGGTAAGTTAGGTCATCGGTATCAGATAGCAAGCACGTACACGCTGGAGATGGGCGGTCGTAGGGTCAGTGAGCCGATCGCGTCGACGAATCTGTTGGAGAGGAACGGCACTTCGTCTGTCTTGAACGTGAGCATTGAGCCCCCTTTTACGTATATGTCAGGGTTCCGCTGGACGCGGTCGCCCAGGTCAGTCTCAAACGTGACGAGAAACCTGAACTCCGTAGCCACTTTGTCGGGCAGGAACGCGGCAAAGCAGTGGAATTCGCACATTTTGGCCGTGCCCGAGGCGTTTGTGCAGTACGAATCCGAGCTGGAGACGTTGTAGTCGCAGGCCGATGGCTCATTCAGTTCAGCGTCCTGGTCGTAAACGACGCAGGCTCCGTTGTACGGACAACCCGACAGGCAGTTGTCAGTGAGTGTGTTGCGCGGGATGCCCATGCACACGTTATCCGGTAGGAACGGGTGTAGACTCGGGAGTGTCGTGGCAGGTTCAGTCGGATCCGACGTTGGCGTCGGGATGGTGTCGAACAAGCTTGCTCTTGCCTCGACAATGCTGTTGTATCGCTGCGCATTCTCGCTGCTAACCACGAGGACCTGAAGATCCGGATCTCGGCGAAGACTGCCGGGAGTTGCGTCCACGAGGTACTTGCTGATGTTGATGGCGTCGCTCTCGATTCCTCTGTCATTTGTCGGCAACGCAGTGACGAGCTCAGGGTACGGAGGATCCACGAGCTCAAGGGTTAAATCGGGCAACGCCTCCAGGAATGCGACTTGGTCTTGCGTAAGCACGAGCGGTCGAAGGAGGCGGTTCTTGGCCATGTTTCTATGGATGATACACTGTTAGTACGCCGAGCGGGGGACATGAAGTCGTGCTGATGGGCGTACAGTGATTGGAGGAGTCTGAACGAGTACACACTCGAAGGGATACACAAAAGCTTGTTGTTGACGAGGTCCCTGGGACAGAGCATTGACAAACAGTGAGTGAGACGCATCAGCGTGATCATCACAGGAAGAGCAGTGGACGCACAGAGCCTCGAGCCTTGGGGTCACAGCGTCGAAGAACTCAATTCCGTTCGAGTCCAGGTACCTAGAAAAACACCAGCGTCAGCACATGCCGCTCTTCTTTGGGGGGAGCTCTGCAGGCGTACAGTTGTTTCAAGTTGGGTAGCTGAAGCGATGTCGGGTACGCGAACGAGACCGCGTTGTCAGTCAACGACAGCATCTCCAGCTGCGGTGTATGAGCAAACACAGTAGCCGGTAGAGTCGTGAGCTTCGTGCGTGCAAGGACCAGCGTCGTCAGCGACGGTGGTGCGTGTGCCAGAACACCAGTGAGCGTTTGAATGGCGAGCGGAAGGTTCGCGAGACGCAGCGTAGTGACAGCAGCCGCACTCGTAAGGAGAGCTCGATCCAATATCACATCTACAACCCGATCTGCCGAGCCGCGGTCGTACATGCCAGCGATAGAGCTGCAACACAGCAAAACAACAACGGTGAGCCCACGGCACTCCATACAGTAGACTTCCAGGCGTCGTGGTGTACGC
This sequence comes from Pythium sukuiense, assembly GCA_023334995.1. Lineage (NCBI taxonomy): Eukaryota > Oomycota > Peronosporomycetes > Pythiales > Pythiaceae > Pythium > Pythium sukuiense. The sequence goes on from JAADVL010001052.1 coordinate 8,834, forward strand.
ACACTTCCTTGATGGTCTCCGATACTTGGAGCGGTCCGACCGCGCGTACAAAGTCGTTCGACTGGAACGGGGGGCCGGCCATGGGCGTGTCAAGGACACTGGCGTCGCTGTTGCGGCGCTGCGGCTCGCCGAGGTCGTCGGCCATGACATTCACTGCAAATTCGAACAGTGCGTTGTTTTCCAGCCGTGCAAAGCACTGGAGCTCGCACGTCTGCGCCTGGCCGCCAGCGGACGAGCAGAGCGACTCGCTGTTCGCCGTGCCGTAGTCACAGCCCGTGAGGCTGGTGGCGGCCGGGTCTTGGTCGTACACGATGCAGGCTGCGTCAGGCAGACACGGCGCCGGACAGCTCGCCAGCACTGTGTCTCGTGGCAGCCCCACACACAGATCAGGCACGAGCGTGTGGCTTGAGGAGCTGCCAGCGTTCGTGTCGTCGTGGGCGGTTGAGTGGGAGCCCAAGGAGCTCTCACGGGCGAAGCTGTCGGCGTTAGCGGAGACCGTGGACGTGTTAGCGGAGACCATGAGCGCCGCCAGCGCCACAGCCATCGCTACTGCTCTCATGTGCCGCGGCTTCATGGCGATGTAGCAGGAAGAGCGCGAGTGGGCGCTCAAGGCGGAGAGCGGAGAGCGACTTGCTGTCCGTTGGGTTCACATGGGAGAGGTCCAGTGCCAAGCTTCCCGGCATATATCGGGTCTGGGAGGTTTTTGACTGGAGATCAATTTACAATAATCAAGATGAAAAGATCTGGCTACCCTTGGGAGGTCAGCGAGAGATCGGATTCGAGAGGCGCCGCGCCAGACAGTGGCTCTTCATCAGTCATTACGTTCGTGGGTTCGCATTCGCTTCACTGTCAAATTCACCATGGCGTTACCGTAGGCCTCTCACTCAGGGCCAAAGCCTCTCCATTCCTCTGACCCACAGGAATGGCTGCACCTGTCCAGCATCACTGCAGCGTGAGCCACACCCAGCATGCCACACAGTGTGCCAGGAGGAGCATGTTGAGGGTTGGTACAGTACACTGCAACGACGATGAAGTCACATCCCTGAACATGAACATGCGTAAACTTACTACAGTGCGGCCTTTCATGTTGAACTGGGAGACCCATGCTAGACCGTCGTCCCTCTTCAGTTTTGGGCTTGTCGTCGCAAGACACGCAGTGTGTGGGCTATCTGCAGCGCAGTCGGTCTCTCGTCTGGATCAAACGCCAAGCACGCCTCCGCCATCTCTCGGATCTCAGGAGGACACGACGATGAAACCGACGGACGTAGTGTTCCACTGGCCACCTGCTGCAGCAGCACTGATTCGGACGACACGACCTGAGCTTCCTCTGCGTACGGCACCTCGTGCGTGTCCAACTCGCACAGCACTACACCGAACGAGTAGATGTCGCTCGACGACCCGTAGCTTGTGCTACCCAAGAGA
>JAADVL010001053.1:0-10246 GCA_023334995.1 Pythium sukuiense
CTGCCGAGTCACGAGGTCCCCCCCCTCCGCATACGAAATAGCGAGGGTGTAAAGCGGCTTTGATGGTCGCAACACCCTTGAACATTTACTCCATAACAACGATAGTGACCAGAATAGTAGACACGCACTGCAGGTACTTCTGTCTTGTTTGGCACTTCGATCTGGCAAAGCCAGCCATCGATGGCCCCCACGCATCCCTTCATAACACCCCCCACTGCTGTGAGGTGTAAATCTGCTGCTCGGCTTCGCCCGCTGGAAACTTGATCCGAAGGTCTGGATGCGCGAGAAGCGCTTCTCGAACCTCATCGACACAATCGTGCAAGGGGGTGTTACTCACGCCACTGTAGGCGATGATGTCGTGCGAAGAGCCGTCGCTCATGAAGCGCAAGAACATTTGCAGCTTGTTTTCCGGAGTGATAGGCTCGATCCCTGTTCGATTTCTCGACCGCTGCTCGTCCACGACAAGCGATGGCCTCAAGAGCTCAAGAAGCCGATCAAACGCAGTGCTGGACATCTTGCAGCAGCGCTCGAACTTATGGTGTGCACGAAGAGCGTGGCGTGGGCCTCCCAGTCCAAATGCTTGCGTTCGAGGCAAGCTGCAAATGGGGTGTCTTTGGCGTGGTCACTAGCGCCTGTGCCAGAAGCCGGATCACGACGACGACGAGCATGCGGGTGATGTCGAAGTTGCTCATGTTGAGAAATGGCCTCCGCGGAAGGGCAATGGCAACCTCCCTCGCCTTTGTGACTGTAATTTACGAAGTTGAAGTGGAAAATTACAGGTATGGCAGCGTGACAAAACGCTTTTTCGTGTCAATGCGTTTTGACAGCTGACACAACCAAACCTAACCACGACATCCTTTTCAGCCAATCAAAATGATTTCTGCACTGTGGCAGTCAGGTTGTGTCAGCGTGTTTCAGTCGTTAGGGCCGACCCAGTGGGTTCGAGGGAAATCTATCCAGTCGCGCACAAGAAGAATTCAGTCGGCGTATGAGTTCGATTCGAGAGTCAGTTGAATGGGATTTTTGTTTACTCCAGGGTTAATAAAAGCACATCAACAGCAAGCAATCTCACCAGTTGCTCCTCTCATCAGTCGCAAAGACAGTCTCGATTGCAATGCTACTCACCAACTACCACATCTACCATTACGAGGAAATCAAGTCAGTCTGTAATTTAATTTAGAGCCACCTAGTCTCAGAGCGTACCTGTCTACTTCTACAAGCGTTCCAACGTCATTGTAAGCATTGCTAGTAGATGTTCGTGCTATTGTTTCGCTAGTTCCATTATCTCTTGACGTTCGGCCGCTCGCTCTGCATGATGTTCCTCACGCTCGCGCTCACTGTCCTCTCGCAGAAATTCGACCATCTTCTGCAGCCTCCCACGTCGCGCCGGCTCTTCGTCATCGTCTTCTTGAGACGACACAGTTGCTCTTGGTGCACCGTTTCAACAGACGAGACTGCCTTTTCGCTAGCTGCATTCGTCGCGTCAGCTTCCTCCTTCTCTTGACGGACTTGTTCGTCCACCAACGACTCTAGATCGTCCAGCATTTTGTCTTTCTCGTCGTATCGTACGTTTCGTCAACACCAGACGCACTGCGACGCCTTGTCTCTCTATGTCTGTCGTAGGAGGACGAGGTCATCTTCAGGACTGAAGCACTAGAGAGCATCACTCTCACCTCCCGACGACCTGACGTCAGCGAATTGAGCGTCTTCTTGAGTGGTGACCTCATCATCACAGCGTCATCTTCCTCGTCTGGTTCTTGGACAACTTCACTCAGTGTGCGGCGTGGTCTGCGGTGTGTAGATGCCCTCTTCAGTCGCATCGAAGCGCGGCGCATGATAACCAGCACCAAGGTCACGGTAGTGGATGACAGAAACCTCCCAGTGATGTTCCGCGATCAGCAGCGAGGTCGTTCAGCCCATGTCTGCAGCCATTTGGCTCAGATCCAGAAAACGGCATTCTCCCAACTGGGCCGGCGCGTGACTTCGTATCCGCACTCGGCCAGCTTCCGCTCAATGTACGTAAACGCAGCGTCAGTAGACGGGAACACATACTCCGTTTGCTTAGAGTTCACCTTGACACAGTCTTCACCTTGCGTAGCTCGTAGAGCGAAAACCAGCTCTCTGGATCAACTGGCAGTTGCCAATCGATCTCTGGGACAGAAGTCCTTGGTGAGTCGCCTCGGACGTGCGATACATATGGCTCTCGCCGAGGTCCGCAATCTGCACTTGAACGCGATTTGTTCTGGCACCAGCCTCACAGCCACCTCACTTCCTATCACACCTTGCGACGTCGTGTTAATTACCCTCCGCGATATCTTCCCTGGTTACAACTTGACGGCAAACAGCCTCGATTCTGGCATACGCACCTGTTGTCGCGGGGTGGTTTGAAAAGACCGCCGACAACAAAAGACAGAGTCAAATGGGTGGCTTCGATGCGCTTCGAGCGCGCCTTCTGTCGTGAGACCACAAAAACGTTGAATCGAGAACTCGGAACTCCACCAGGTTGTAGTGCGCGTCTCCTCACAAGACGCGGTACTGAGACTTTCACGTTAGCGTAGCAACGAACAGTCGTTTGGTGTGGTCACAGAATGTTGCTGGCCTACGTCCAGCAAGAAACCAGTTCTTGACTCAAATCGACAGTGCTAAATATCATTCCGCGAGTCGCGACTTACTGGCTCTTGCTCTTTTGATATCGCTGGGTCTCCTTGGTGGTGGGCTGCTTCTTGGTGTTCTCCTTGATGTTCACCTTCAAGCCAATCTCCTCACAGAGCTGGCAGACGCCGAGGATATCCTTCGCACCAGCAGCCGCAGCCAAAAACTTGGCATCTGCAGTTGAGAGAGCGACGGCGTCCTGCTTCTTCGATTGCCAAGCGACGACTAGCATGCCGTTCACCTTGACCATGACGCCGCTCACCGACTTCCGGTCGTCCTTGTCGCCGGCGTATTCAGCGTCGGTGGTGCTCCCAGCGACGATCTCGTCGCCTTGCTACTCGTGAGGAGTCATGTACAGCTTCAGCTTCGACGTGCCGCTCAGGTAACGCAGTGTCCGCCTGGCGAGCTTCAAATCCGCTACAGTCGGCGCGTGAGCACATCGAGTCGCACAGTGAACTGCAAATGCGATATCAGGCCTGGTGCATCGCACGATCCACAGGAGGCTCCCAGCCAGCGACTGAAACGACTTGATCGTGGGGATCTCGGAAGTCCCTGGGCCCTCGCTCGATAGCAGAGAAGATTCGTCTCCATCGTCAGTGCCGCCCATGCCGATCGGCGCACGGACGCTGTTGGCCTTATCAATCCTGAACTTGGTGAGGAGCTCCGCCATGACCGTCTCTGGACTGAGCGTGTAGCCATCTGTAGCGTCGTATTCCACACTGATGCCGAGGAACTTTTGTGCTGGGCCCAGGTCCTTGAGATCCAGCGATGCCATGTCGGTGTGGAGTTGTGAGCTTCACGTTGGTTGCCGTCGCCAGGATATCGTCAACGAACACTCCTGCGTCCGTGATATCATCGCCCACTTTCTTGAAAGCGACGAATCCGTGAGGCTCTGTTCGAAACCCAACGTTAGCTGCTTCGTCTTTGGATGCTCGTGCCACAGACGCCCCGCCTGCTTCAAATCATAAAGGCTGCGATTGAGCCGCAACGCGACGTCTTCCTTCTTGTCGACGCCGAGATCCTTCAGTTCCTCGTCCGTCAACACCATTTCTTGCGGGGGATGCAAGTAGATGTCGTACTCGGCCTCGACGCCGGCCTTCACGTAGGCTGACGGCACTTCGAAGTGGCGCACACTCCAGATCACCGCCAACGCCAGCACGAACTTAATCGACACCATGTCCATCACCGCGGCGAACACCAGCGATAGGCTGATCTCCGGATCCCACAGTGACAATCCCTCCTGCTAATGCTCGGAACGCCAACGTCAAGCACTTGCCATTTCCACAGGCCACAAGTCGAGCCTTGTACCGCTGGATCTCGCCGCGCGGGAGCTTCTTCTTCTTGTGGACCCACTTAGTGTGGAGTCGCTTCATAGCACGCGTGGCTCGAGTAAGCACCCACGTGCCGTTCGCGGCAAGCGACGTGAGCTCTTCATCGTGCGCACGCACCCACATTTGACGATCCGGACTGCGCAAGGCTGCGTTGTAGTTCTGCGGGTCGGGCAGGTCAGCGTACTGGGTAGCGTCTTCGCCTTCAAGTCGTCCTACTGCAGTAGGCACCAGGGCAATTGTACCGCGCGCCGCAGACGCTCCTTCGTCCGCCTCTTTCTGCCTCGCGGGCTGCTTTCGCTCACGCTCCGACTCGCCCACAGTACGTTCGTCAGGTGTCTTAGCCTTCGTGGACTTGCGCTTCTTCGGCAATTCGGTAGGTGCTTCGATGGCCTCTACCTCAGCTTCGGCTTGGTCAGCGGCCCTGCGCTCCTTCTATCTCTCGCGCGCGAGCTCCTCCAGGTCCTCCTCGGCTTCATCTTTAAGTACGGCCTTGAGCTCCACGTTTGCTTCGTCGGACAGCGTTTCCAGATTCTGCACATAACGGGTGGTGATCACCTTCCTGTCCTTGGGGAGGTACACGCGAAACCTTTGGTCTCGTCGTTCTTTCCGATGATGATGCCGACCTCGCCTCGGCGCTTGAGCGGATTCTTCTCGGGATCGCGGAAGACCGTGCACTTCGAGCCGAACACCACCACATCAACTTCACTCGGCGCCTTGCCCTCGAGCACCTCGAGTGGCGACTTCTGCCTCGTGTTGGCCTTCGTTGGCACCTGTTCAGGACGTAGGCTGCGTATTGAGCGGCATGGCCCCAGAAGTCCAGCGCCAGCACGCTCGAGAACAACATGCACCGAACCATGTTCATGATAGTGCGGTGCAAGCGCTCCTGCCGTTGCCTGGCTGGTTCTTCGCTTCGGTCTTCTGTCGATCGACGCCCGTCTCCTCGCAGAACAGGTTAACGTTGTTGTACTCCGCTCCACTGTCCGTGCGGAGGACATGGATCCGGCAGTCGAAACGCTTCTCGAACCAAACCAGGAAGTGCTTGAACTGCTCAGCGGCTCGGTTCTTCGTCGGCGCCAGGAACACACGCACGTAGTTGCTCTTGTGGTCTATGAAGTTGATCATGTAGCGATTGCTGTTTTGACCTCGCCGTGACATGAGGCCATTGATGGCGCTGCAGATAACGGCACCGACGTGATCCGTTGGTGCACTTTCGCCGGTGTCCTTCTTCGGCTGGTTGGCTCTGGTCTGTTTGCCCTCGGCGCAAGTCAGACAGTTCTTCCTCTGGTCACTTGTGAGCACAATGCCAGACCAGGGTTCTTAGCCATTCGCTCGATCGAGTCGTAGGCCAGGTGACCGAACCGGTGGTGGAACTCCATCAGCGTCCCTATCTGCCCTTCGTGCTCCTCCGGCGCATTGGCTTCAGACAGCACGGCCATGACCACACGCGCGTCGCCCTTAGCGTCCTCGATAAGGCCGATAACATCCGCCGAATTCTCGTCCCCCGACGGCCACGCGCCGTAGCCAAACACGTCCTCGACCAACACGTCGTTCTCCAGCTTCGTGTAGAACACGACTTCACCGCCGACTGCGAGTGCGTGGCGACGTCCGATTTTCGCCAGTTCACATCCACAGACAGCCGTAGGAAATCAGGTTCGGTTTCAACTGTGGCGCACACCTGGCGCTGGTAAGCGTCACAGTGACCTCATCCCCGTCAACGACACACAGCGACCTCATTTCCTTCAACGAGGAGTCGCAGGTCGGCCTTGCCCTTGCGTGTCACTCTCAGCGTCGTTCAGTCTGGTTGTGTGAGGCCTTCACCGTGCTCACAGTCCTCGAGTCCCAACTGTCGCCACCGCAGGTGCTCTCACTTCAGAATCTGCCGCATACCAAGCACCTCGCCGCATTGCCCATCCGTCTCACCATGTCCGATCCTCTCGGTAGCCGCAACTGGGTGACCAACCGTGGGCGCATGATGCGCGACATCGTCTACGTCGTTGACCGTTTGAGCGACGTAGTGTGCGACGCACACGAATCAGCTCGACCAAGTCGTCCACGCGCTTCCGCTTGCGAGTATGCTCGACACCCCGTCGCCATGGTCCAGGACCCCGCCGCATCTGCAACTACACCCGCCTCAACCGAGCTCAGAGCTCCAAGCGATGCCGCTGATGACGCTCCGCTCATGCGGTCTCTCGAGATGGTACAAGACGAGCGTGACGCGCTCGCGAAGTCCAAGCGCCTGGCCGAGATCGAGAAGCTTCGCCGCGAACGTCAGGCGGCGCGTGATGCGGTTCGTCCTCCTCCGCTGCCCACACCAGCCGAACGCGCGCGACTCGATGAGTCGAGGGTGGGCGCGACGGCTTGAAGGCTGAGGTCCGCCTCGAGTCGGAGTCGGCGGAGGCGATCGCACGGCTGAGCGAATACCAGCAGCTAGGCTCGCTTGACGAGATCAGGGCGAAGTCTTAACGCCTGCTCCAGGCGACTGCGCTCGCAGTGGCGATGACGCAAGGCTCAAGCCTCGCTTGCACGCAGTACGAGGCGACTACCGACGCGAATCTCCTGGCGCTCGAGCGAGCCGAGTTGACCATTGTCACGTTCTTCTCTCGCATCGTCGGCGACAACACCGGGTTCGACTGCGATCTCCTGCGAATCGCAGACTTGCTGCTGCAGGCGACCAGTACTCCTCTCTGGAGTATGCCATCGAGGAGATCCGGGCTACTCGGACCGACAACGAGTCGCACGGCCACAGTACCAGCTTGCTTGCCCAAGTGCTCAGCACCGCAGAGCTACCATCACCTGAGGTCGTGGGTATGCTGCACCAAGCCTCAGACAACGCGGGCTTCGATCTGGCGAGCAGAGTCACGTTGTTCCAGAACACACCCTATGATCGCCTCATGCGTGCGGCAGAGGGGGCATCGTTTCCAGCGATTCCGATGCCATCGCCTGGGAATCACAACCCCACGGAAGACTTGCAGCTCAAGTGATGTCGCGGCTGCACGAAGTGATCTTGCCTCGACTCCGCGTAGTCAGCCTCCGGCTCCTCGTCGTTAGTGCCACCAAAACTCTGCTCGAGACGATCCGCCTTCCGAGAGATCCAGCATCCCCTCAACCACTACGACCGCCGACAAGCCGAGCCGTTCGCCTTCGGAGCCAGCGTCGTCGCGTCCGCCCCACGTCACCCCGACAATGTATGGGAACCTTCGTGCGGCGTTCAAGAGGCGTCTCGCCGACGAGCGGAAGGTTCTCCAGGCGATCGTGGGTCGTGGTGCTGTGCCTTGGCCAGTCGGGCCGCCGACCGATGCAGACACTAGTGGAGACGTGGCTCGCCCGCGTGAGATGGAGTGGAAGTTTGACTTGTTTCGCCACGAGCAGCTGGCCCCGAACGAGCAGGAAATCAGTCAAATCCTGAAGGACCTACCGGCTCATCGCTTCGTCACGCTTGAGGAAGCGGTCACACTCTATGAGAAGCAGCCTTGGAACGCGATTCGTCAGCCACCGACTTGTGTCACGTTTGACCCAGCAAGCGATCCGATACTCGAGAAGTTCCACGACGACACAGTCGCGATGCTCGATGAGCTGGCCTAGATCAACTGGTAGCGCACTCACTTCATTGTGGTGGATCCTGATGACGTTATCCAAAACGCGGAGACGTCGACAGGACCGCTTTCGAGTTTGCGAAGCAGCGGTGAGCACGGAAAACACCCGTACGAAGATCTGGGAAGGTCACTTGAACAACATCAGTGCTGTTCTGCCCAAGGTCGGAGCCGACCTTTTGTGTGATCCGTTCCTCTACTGGCCACCTCCGCACGGTGTCATCCTAGTGTCCCTACGCTTCGGCAGACTCTCCGCGGCTGACCTGAGCGAAGAAGGCACACAGATACCCTCCCAGCCACAGGACAGGACTGATCTGTTCAAGCTCGAGTAGACGTCTCCTTCCCAGCCATTCCGGACTTGAGATATTGAGATACAACCTGTCGGGATGAGTTTGTAGCCATCTCGGGGATCACATCACCCCTTTTTAGTGACACCTGGTCCACGTCAACATCACTGAGGCGCGGTCTGCGATCGCGCGGGAATCTCTTAGCGGAGTGGTGCTGTGTTGGAGTTGGCGTGAGCAGTGGGGTGTATTAAGTGTGTGAAGGGTTACATGTATCATGCGGTTTGTGGTGTGCTGCGTTAGTCCGTGTTGGTGAGAAGATGGAAGTGTGTGCTCGTAGAGGTTTGAGACTACGCTTTGGCTTGGTCCTGGGCAGCTGGTGCTGGGTTGGTGGCGGCTGGGGGCTGGTTGTTGTCTGGGGTCTGTTGGGGGTTTTGGCCTTGTTGTGGTTGCGGTGGCATCGCGACTGGTGGTACTGGGAGGTGGCGGATGTTTACCCAGCCTTGGGCCGAGATCGCATCCCACACTGTAAGGTGGTCGATGTGCTGGATGCGCACGACCGGTCCTCGCACAAGATTGATTTCGTCGATTGGCGACCAGACCGTGACGCGGAAGGTGAGCGCAAGTCGCTCGTGGTCTGTGAGGTTGGCGAGGAGGGTGCTGATGGCGTCGAAGTTGTCTACTGCCTCTGCGTCGTCGATGAGCTTGATATGCTTGCCTCTCGCAAATGCGTTGACTTCGTAGACGCACAGTCGGGCAGTTATGGATGCGAACCGGTGGGGTTTCATCGAGGTGATGTGGGCCCTGATGGCTTCGACTGAGGTGTAGTCGGAGAGGTTGGCCTGGCGCGTGAGGGCTTGAAGGAGAGCCATTGTTGGTGGTGTGCCTGTTAGATCCGAAGTTTGGAAGTGTGAGCTGAGGTGGTTGCGGGAGTGGTGTAGTGTAAGGGAGTTGAGCGTTGGCTTGTAGCTATGATGCACGAGGCTCTGTGTGCGGCGTTGCTTCGTGAGCAGCGCGGTGGTGTGCGGGCTGTGGCACCTGTGGTGACCAAGGGTGGTGCTGCAAGTAGTGGCGATAATAGTGGAGCGGTGTTGAGCGTGATGCAGCTCGTGAAGGAAGACGAGTAGCGAACAGAAACCGTCAACGTGGGAAGAGGGCCCGAGACAAGCTTCTGGCAGATCAAGAGCTGTTTTACGCAGAAGCTGAACTGGATAGCATGGATGCCAGTGGTTATTTTGTGATTCCTTCTCCAGAGCAGTGTGCTTTAATCCAGGGGAGACTTCTCGAGGATTTTTGGGCGCGGTCGTGGGAATCACGTTCGTGTAGTATGTGTGAGTGTTCAGTGTCTGCATCGAGTATCGTTGAGCATGTGGTGAACGAGGATCTTGTGAAGGTCAGTTGATGATACTTGTCTGGTGTTTGTTTGGTGAAATCACAAACGTTTCTTGTGTAGAAACTTCGGCGTTGTCTTGTGTTGGAGAACACGGAGGCCATACCAGAGTTTGTCGAGAAGCAGTATGACGTTAGTTCGTTGTGTGAAGGGCTTGCCGGTGTCTTGCTCCACCCGCCAGGTATGTTTGGTGTTTGGTGGAGTTGTTGTGATGTTGGTGTGTTAAGCGTTTTGTGCTAGGTTTTTGGCGGGAGGGTGATGCTGTGATGGTGTGTCTGTGCAAGACATGTTCTGCTCATGCAAGCGAGGTAGCAAGAAACCACCGGCTTTCGCGATTGCGAACGGCGACTGGATTGGGTGGTTGCCGTGCGATTTGCCTGTGCTAAGTCGTACAGATGGGATGGCGATTGCTCTCGTTTGCCCGTGTGTAAATCTGGGCACTGTTACGGGTGGCACGTGCAAAATGATCAAGTCGCACCACTACGTGGTCAAGAATACGGAGGGTCCTGTGGTTGAGATGCTGCCTCGGGACTTGTCATCGAAGGTGCGGATCGCTATGGTGGGTCCGATGACTTCTGTCCAAGAAGCGATGTGTCGTCGGCGGTTCGGTGTGAACGTCGTGAAGTGCTTCGGTTTCTGGTGTCAGCAAACACGCTCTATGAGCGTCGCCGTGATGACGTCGTGTTGGACGGTGGCGACGTTGTGAATGTGAACTGGGCAAGTCTGCCGAACGTTGTAGACGGCATCGGCGATACGTCTAGTTATGGAACTGCAGGGAGCGAGCCAAGTGGATCAGTTTCAGCTGACGAGTCCATTTGGGCTAGACGGACCAGTTTTTTTATGAGCCAGGCTGGTGCGTCTTGTTGAAGATGATGATGCGCCTCGAACGCAGCGTGATCATTCCAAGTGTTGACAAGACCAAGACGTGGCAACATGTGATTGGCTCAAGTCCCAGCCAATCAGCATCCGACAAGTGGAGAATTTGTGAGTATTGCATGA
>JAADVL010001054.1:0-10225 GCA_023334995.1 Pythium sukuiense
ACCTTGGTTCTATGATGCAGTGGCCAGAATGTGCCCTTTGGTCTGTGGGAGAACAGCGACAACGGCACGTCGGCGTACCAGGTCGCGGCGTTCCTGGCCAAGAACAAGTTCAACGCCGTGCGTCTGCCGCTCATGGCTGACGCGATCCTGGGCAACGGCAAGATCAACATCTACATTGTCAACCAGAACGAGAACCGCGCACTGAACTTGACCAGCTACATGACGCTCATTCAGAGTATCACCAAGGTTCTCCAGTACCGCCAGATTGGTGTCATGCTGAGTATGCACACTCTCACGTACAAGGACAACGGCAAGCTGTGGTACAACGATGTGATCACAGAGGATCTGTTCCTCAAGGCCATCGACACCTTGACCGCCAACTTGTGCTCGAAGGAGTACTGGAACATCATGGGCATCGATATGAAGAACGAGCCGTACGACGGTGTGTGGGGCGGAGGAGGCAAGAAGGATTTCCGAGCCGGCTCGATCCGTATCGCCAACCGCATGCTCAAGGGATGTCCGCAGTGGATGGGCTTTGTCGAAGGTGTGAATGCTCAGCACACGATCACGATCGATGGTCAGGAGTTTGGCTACTACGACTGGTTCGGCGGCGGTCTTCACGGTGCTCGTGAGAACCCAATCGACTTCAGCATCCCGAACAAGGTCGTGTACGCTCCTCACTACTACACACCTGCTGTCTTCCCGCAGTACTACCTCTTCGGTGGTGGCAAGGTCGGCGCTGGCAACGCGATCAACGGCTACATTGAACTCGACGACGACAAGCTCCGCAACCGCATCAAGGTCACAATGGACGACATGTTCGGCTTCCTCGCCTCGGAAACCGGCCCAGCGCTGCTTCTTGGTGAGTTTGGCGGTCTGTACGACGAGGACAAGCACCCGATGAAGACCACGAAGCGCTGCACAGACTTCACGATCGAGGTCGTCAAGCAGCCGGGCTGGGCTGGCGGCTTCGTGTGGTCGCTGAACCCGGAGTCAGAGTACCAGTACAACCCGGCGGATACCCCGGGTCGGTACTTCGAAGGCATGGTCAAGCTGGACTGGCTGACGGGCAACACCGAGTTCCTGAAGGGCATGTCGGCCATGGACGACATGGACAATCTCCACAAGTTCCCGTGCTTCACCGAGTACGACTAAGCTTAAACGTAATTCCTCACTCCGTCATCTCACTCAATCGGCTGCAAGTCACCCTTCACAATCGACTACGGTAGAAAGTCCCCGATTAACGTAAAATATATTTTCTCCTGGGTGATCTCTTTTGGTCTGCGGTCTTTGTACAGCTACGAGTCATGGAGAAGCTTGGTCTGGAGCGTATCTTCGTAGCTGTGGCGGAAGCGTGCGTACTGAGCTGGCAGGATACTGAGGTCGCGCTTGAGAAAGCTGTCTTGGATCCAGAACTGGACCACGTTGAGGAACGTGGGGCATACGACCATGACGAGGAACAGCTCAGCGAACGGATACGCCTGAATGGGCAGGAACATGAGCGTGCCCATGGCGCCAAGTGGCGTCGCAGCGGCGATCAGCACAGACACGACGATCGCTTTGGAGAACACGATGATCGCGAGCCACGCGATAAGCTGGAGGAACCACGAGCGATACGACGGCGGGTTTCCGTACTCGCCGCTCTCCTGGATGTTCGTCCAGTTCATGGCGAACGCCAGCTCTTGCTGGAGACGCAGGAACGCCAGACTCACGACCATACCCAATGTGCAATCGCTGATAAAGTTGAGGAAATACCAGACGCACTCGTCGGTCACTGGGGGCAGCTGGATCGCGATGCTGATGTTGACGAAATGGCTCACCGTCGCCTAGTCCACACAATGCACAACCCCTTCCATTAGTCGTCTCCACACGCCTCCATGACTCCAAGCCTCGCGAGATCTCGTACGCCGATAGCCTGCTTGCTCACGTCCATGGCCCAGATCTCAAGCGTGCGTCGCGGCCGCTCCACTTGGCGCTTGTACCACAGCGTCGCAAACGCGATCACCCCCAGCAGCAACTGGATCGCGTAGGTCTCCGCTCCCGACAGCAGCTCGCATTTCTTGTCGTCCGCCACCACCACCTCCGTGGCCATGGCGACAGCGATCGTCAGGCTTCCGTCTTTGCGACAGATCACAACGATGCGATGCGTGAAGCTGCCTCGCGTGCGTGAAGATCCTCCCTATGATCGAATCGTGCAGTAGGTATATCCAGCGGCCTTTCGCGTCTCTTCGCGATCCTTCTGTAATTTACACGTATCTTCGGTTTCGATAGATTTCCTTCCAGGTAAAAACCGTTTGTTACCGATACTTTACGAATATTTTTTCAATTTCTGCCATCTCACAGGCCTTGCAGACACACAGCTTCTCAGCATCCTTTTTGGGGCGTGTCTGCTCGCGTGCAGATGACAAGCATGGTTCCGCGATCAGTCTTGCCGGTGACTGGCACGGGAGGAGTCCAGCATCGGCCGTCGACGATGATACGGAGGTACAAGTCTCGTATCCGATGACACATGCGATCGTATCTATCCTCTTGGTTGTCGTTGTCGTTGTCGTCGGGGTTCCACATGGCCGTCATCTCTTCCAACCGCCGTTTGGCTTCGGCGTGGTCGACTTGGACGAATAGAACCGGTAGACGGAGACTGGAACCAGGCCGACGCCGCTCGATTGCTGTGACTAGGACGTGCCACTCCAGATTCGTGAGCTCGAGCCACTCGCGACGTAGGTGGTCGAAGTCTTTCCCGCGTAGCCCGCGAAACCTTTGGCCGCAAACCACTCCTTCCACGCCACACCTCCCAACGACCACTACTTCTCCCAGACGGTGAACGTGATGAGAGACGGCAGCACACCCGGAGAGCCCGCGGAGAACGACATGAGCTCACGTTGGAGCGATTCCGCGAATGGGTAGATTGGTCTCATTTGCTGGAACAAGTCAGTCATCTGCTACGTGAAGAAGGAAGCGACTGCATCACGTCGTCGTCGACCCCGGCGCCCTCAAAGCCACCGAACGCGGGCAGCTCTCTCAGCTCACGCAGCGCGTCCAGGAACTGCGACTTGAGATCTGGTTTGGCGAGCAGAAGATGCAAATTGTCCACGAACAAAAACCACAGCGTCGCCAGATCAGCGCACGCACGCACGAACGACGCCTTGTCGTGCATTCCACGTCTCGATCCACACACTTGCCAAAGACCATCCACATGAGTGTGGACGTCAACGGACACACTCCAGTCGTCCTGTCCCGCGACGGCAGCCACCCAGTCATCGACACTGTTGGCTATCTTGGTTTGCCCGAGACTGGCGGTCCGCATAGCACCACCATCGCCGTGTGCTCACGAAGCGTCAGTGCGGCTTGCACGGCTCGGAACGTGTCGATCGTGTCCAACGGCACGCTGTAGCTATCAAGAAGGAGTCGTGGCCGAGCGATGCGGCCATGGGCCCTCGCCATGCGCGCTTTCTTGGCCGGTGGTGGCGCGTGGTCCTTCACCACCGCGACGACGTGGATGTCTTCCTCACGCCACCCGAAGTCACCACCGAGGAGACCATGCCACTGCGACAGAGGCAGCGTGGAGTCAGGATGGGAGTGAGATACAGCTCCGGAGTCGCATCGTCGCCATCCAGTCGTGCTTGAGGTGCTGTGAGGATAGTCGTGGTGAAATCGGAGACCGTGGCGTCAGGTGAGACTGGGACCGTGACAATGGTGGCTGCAGCGACGGAGACAGCAGAAGTACGGCGTGGTGGTAGCAGCGCGCAGGTGAGCTTCATGGTGGGTGGTGAGGCAGCGGAGGCGCTAGTTGACGAGAGTAGAATGGAGTGCACATGAAGAGGAAGATATACATCGACGTAGTGAGGAAGATAACAAGAGAAGGGTGCGAGAGTACATTGGAACGTGTGATGAAGTGAGGTGACTCGCCTACCAATCAGAGAATCGCCGGAATCGCCCCTCCCATAACAACCCACATTCAAGAGAATCCAATTCCACAGGTCGTGGGCAAAAGTGGGTGATTCAATATTACTTCTCCACGTTAACACTTCTTCTTCTCTTTCTCAAGCCGATGCTGGATCTGGTTGAGAATTTGGAGTGACCGTCTTGAGGCACCCGCGGACGGTGGAGTCTTCTTGGGCAACGCAGGACGACCCAGTGGCGTACTGTTGGCCGTGGTCTTGCTCGTGAGCTGCTGTCCGGGGTGGACGGATCGGGCCTTGAGCCAGTTGACCGTCTTCTTCTGAGCGCCAGCGCCGCCATCCATGAAGCTCTTACCAGGAAGCATGCGAGGGCCGTTGCTGGTTGCGTTTGTCGATGGAGGAGCAGTGGCTGTGGTAAGGACAGCCGCGTTTCGTGGGTTCGCGGTCGCTGGTGTCTCGTACTTGTTCTTGGACTCGCTCGACGGTGTCTTGTGGCGACTGCCTTCCATCACTGGCGACAGGAACGATGCCGTCTCAAGCGACAAGCTCGTGTTGTTACTGGTGCCGTTGGCTGGCTTGAGCGGGAAGTAGCCGTTCTCGGACGTTTCGAAGTACTCGAGATCATCGAGATGCTCCACGATCTCTCGGAACGACGGACGCACTCCCCACCCAGCACACCGTTTAAAGAGGCGGTAGAATGGACCGAGCTTTTCCTTGGCGGATTCGGGGATCCGCTCCACAACAACGTCCTGCAGGTGCTTGTGCAGATTCCGAGTCTCGGTGCAGTTTGCCGGCACGATCTCACCCACGAGAAGTCGGTACAGGATCTCACGAGCGAAGCTGCCGACGTCACAGTTCTTGTAAAAGCTAAAGCCCTCGTCGAAGATCGGTGGCTCGGAAGCAGGCGTCTTGATGCGTCCGAAATCCGATAGTTTCACTACTGGTTCCCACGTCGTCTCGTATCCTGTAGGCGGCAGACGCAGCAGAATGTTCCGGCAAGCCAGATCTCCATGGGCCACGTTCACTTGGTCATGAAGCACCATCATGGGCTGACAGATCTGCTTGAGCATACTCTTGGTTGCCTCCAGCGACAGCGTGAAGCAGCGTCGCTTGGACGCCGAGCTGCCACTGCTCTTGGCCTTGCCATACTTTCTTAAATAGTCGCTGAGCTTGCAGTCCAGCACTTCCAGCGCGATACACGTGTGCTCGATGTCATCACACAGCCCGAGACACTGCACGAAGCCTGGCACGTTGCGGACACGACGCAGGTAGTACAACTCCACGGCACTGCGGCGCTTGGCCTCTTCTTCTGGGAAGCCGTCGTGCGGCTTGGCTCGCTTGATGGCCACCTTCTGACCTCGCACCATCGCCGCTGAGACCTTGCCGTCCGTGCCTTCGCCGTACACTCCGCCCGTGAACTCGACATCGTGCGCACAGTTGAATAAGCCAACGTCCTCAATGACCGACGTACTCGTGAACGAGTCACTGGACTCACCAAACCCGATCGTCGTCGTGCTCACAGGTTTCTGCGGCAGCTCGGAATGCTCTATGGCTGCCGACTGCGGCTCTGACGGCTGTGACAGAGCGCCCGTGGCTTCTTCTTCTTCTTCAGTGGCCACGTCTTCTTTTGCTGCTACTCCTCCCGTGATCTCGGAGTCTCCCACCGCGTCGCTCATCACGATGTCCCCGTCAGCGACCGTAAAGTCCAGCTCCTTCTTGCAGCTCGCCACGGCATTTCCCGACACCGCTGTCACTGGAGAACGCGATGGCACTCTCTCCTCTCCGTCGTCACTAGGAAGTTCGAGCGTGCGACTGCCTTGCTGGGACTCGGACGCCAGGGACGGCGGCGTGTCACTACGTGGCACTGTCTTCACGGGCGTCACCAGAGCCACTGCAGGCGAAGACACGCGTGCGCCTTGAGCCGTGGCAGGTGACGGCGTTGGTCTCAGTTGCGGCTGTCGCTGTGGCTGGGACGGAGTCTGCGTTCTCGATGGCGGCGCCTTGTGCTGTGGTGTGGCAGCACGCATGCTCTCTGGCATCGAGGGTTTCTCAGGCGTGCGCACGGGGATACCTTCTAATCGCAGCTGTAGCTTCTCGTTGGCCTTGAGGTTTCGCTGGAGTTTCATACGCTCGGCCTCTTCGTTCACGGGCCGCTGGGCGCGTTCCGGGGAGAACGAGATCATGCGCTTGCGCGAGCCGTGCGACGAGCTGCTCTGGGCGATGCCACGGGATGGCAGACGCCTCGTCGACTTGCTCTCACCACCCAAAGCGTCGTCTTGCTTCAGCGAAGTCGCTGTCTTCCCAGGCGATGGCACGGCCACTTGCGGCGCGCAGACGACCACGCGACGCACGGACGGCGGCGAGCGAGCGTCCGCCTTTGTGGGCGTGCGCTCCACGGGCAGATTGCCGCCGAACGACGCGCCGATCACCACTTTATTGGCCCGCGGCGGCGTGGCCAAGCCAGAGGCCGAGGGCGACTTTGGAGGCGCCGTGCGCGCGCGTTTGTTCATCGCCTCCATCGCTTCCCGCGTGCGCTTGAGCTGCTCGCGACGTGCGTCGATGTCCAGCTTGGCCTGCGCGCGCGTGCGTCTCCGTCCGGCGCCAAACGGTAGCGACGTGGCCACGCTCAGCAGTGGCTTGGTGGATGGAGACACATCAATACCGCCTTTCTCGACGTCCTGCGACAGGCTGCGGAACATTTTGCCCGGGCAGGAAAGGTGTTCTGTTGGGAACACTAACGAGTGGGGAACCAACAGCCAAAGCAAACCGCGGGAACGACACAAACTGTTCCGGACGCAAGGGAACTGCTCTGCCCCGATGGCGCCAACTCGCGTTCAAAGGGAAATTGGCGCGCTGTCTATCTTTTTCGAAATATCGAAAATCAAAGCCAGCTTCATTCATCGTTTTGTATGGGTTTGATTTTCAGAAATATATGGGCGCTGGCTTCATGATGGCGCCATAAATTACGAGAGGTAATTCAGCTCTGGTCCTAAATTACCGTGAGTTACGTTACGATTCATAGTTAGCGTAACCATGGTGTGGCACATACTCAAGCGGAGCTTCACTGGTACAAAACGACGCGGAAACTTGGACTCGAAAATGGCCATCATGGACGCGCCGACGGCCGCGCCGCTGTCCTTCAACGCTGACGTCTACCGCAAGATCTTCCCTCAGGAGTACCTCAAGAAGTGTATCGACAATGGCGTGCGTCCGGATTCCCGTAAGTTTGACGCGGCGCGCACCGTCCACATCCAAACGAACGTGATCCAGACGGCTGCCAGCTCGAGTCTCGTGCGTGTGGGCAGCACGTCGGTCATCGCGGCCGTCAAACTCGCCGTTGGTACGCCCACAGTCGCCCTGCCGGACCAAGGAGAGATAGGTACGCTTCAGTGGGATTGTAGGGTCATTTATAGTGGCTGGTGGGCTCATGGGGTTGGTTGGTTGTGTAGCTATCCAGGTGCACTTGACGCCTCTGTGCTCGACGCGATTCAACCTCGGACGCCCGTCGGAGGAAGCGCAGAGCCTCGGCAGTCAGCTCATGCGCATTGTGACTGGGTACGTGAGCTACAGGATGCAAGGATTAACGGGAGGTTTGTGTGGAGGACTCATTCGTGATGGCTGCTGATGCTGAACAGTGCACGCGTCGTGGAGATGTCGGACCTGAGTATCGAGCGTGGCAAGTCGGCGTGGAAGCTGCTCGTGGATGTGTACTGTATCGACCACGATGGCAACGTGCACGACGCGTCTCTGATCGCTGTGATGGCGGCGCTCAAAACCCTGCAACTGCCGGCCGTGACCATCAACGAAGCCGACAACATCGTCACTCTCCAGCCAGGTGCGTTGCTGGCCATCGTGTAGCTAGCTTCCTATGGACGACGTGTGTGGTCTTATGAGTGTATTGCCTTGGAATACGTAGAGGGAGAGCCGACGCCGCTGAAGCTGCAGGACCAGGTCTACGGTACAACCTTCGCAGTGCTCAACAACAGTGTGGTCATCGATCCAACGAGCGAGGAGGAGACACTGTCCAGCAGCATCTTCAGCATCACGTACAACACCAAGCAGCAGGTATGTTCCTTCTTGAAGTCTTTCGACCAAACACTCGAGCCTAATTGTCATTTCATCATGCTTGTAGCTCGCTGGTGTCCACAAGCCAGGCGGTGCCGTACTCGCGCCTCAGACGCTGCACGAGTGCATGGCCGTCGCCCAGCAGCGTGCTCAGCACCTCGCTGCCATGGTCGACGCCGCGCTCGCCCCCTCGAGCTAAATCCTTTCCCAAATCTTCATTTTTAGAACCTTTTGTCCCAGTAAAACTGATCGTATTTACACGAACGCCCACTGTACTTTACACGCACCTTGGACAGGCGTCATCACCACCGTCATTGAGAAAAACAAAGATCCTCCAAGCAGAATTTCGAAGCCTCGCGCCCATCGTGAGTTCCAAGCCCGCTCTTTCGCTCCCGATCCACTCGCAGATCCAGCCAGTTGCCCCTCTGAGTAGGTCCCTCCCTTTGTCCGCCTTGCGCATCCAGACGGACGACTTCTGCAGCTTCGTAGCTCTTCGCAATCCTCATATCGGAGCTCCTGGCGTCGCGCGGTCACATGGACGAGAGCACGCCGCTGTGGCGCGCTGGGACTGCTGCTAATCCGCCTCTATCCTCCGCAGCAGCGACGGACAGGACGCGTTTGAATACACCACTTCACCAACGTGTGTCTTCACGGGGGATGACGCGCCGCGCGAGACTCGCGGCTCTCATGGCAGTCGGGATCCTCGGCGTCACGATCGTGAGTCTCGTGGGATTCGTGGCGATCTCACGGCCACACAGTGTATCGAATGCCGCTCTACGGGTGCAATTGAACGCCGCACAGAGAGACGCAGAGCATGAAGACATCGTGCTCTTTGTACCGGGCTTTGGGGTGCCGCTGGAGACGCAGTACGCCGGACTCGTGACTGTGAATCATGACGCCGTCGGGAAGTTGTTCTATTGGTTCTTCGAGGCGCGACTGCCAGTTCCAGCGGATACGAAGACGCCGTTGATCGTGTGGCTCAATGGCGGCCCGGGTGCGTCATCCATGACGGGCCTGCTCACTGAGAATGGTCCGTACCGCATCACGAGCGAAGGCAAACTCATCCCACACGACTACTCCTGGACCAAGCTCGGCCACATGCTGTTCTTCGACCAACCTGTCGGTACAGGCTACGGCTCCGTGCGAGATGACAATGGCTACGTTACGTCCCAGGACGATGTCGCGTCACAGTTCTACACGGGCTTACAGGGCTTCTACAAGCGCCATCCAGAGTACGCGTTGAATCCGCTCTATGTGTGTGGCGAGTCGTACGCAGGCAAGTACGTGCCTTCGATATCCCACTACATCCACCAGCGTAACGCTGTCTTTGCCACGAAGCGAGAGCCTGGTGAGATCCGGCTGAACCTCGTGGGCGTCGCCGTGGGCAATGGCATCATGTGGCCCGTGCTGCAGACGCGGTCAGTCCCTGACTTCGCCATCGCACTCGGTCTCATCGACTCGCAACAATACGAGCAAGCGAACACCGACATCAGTGTCTGTGAGGAGCTGCATCGCCAAGGACGCCATATCGACGCGCTGCAAGTATGCCAGGCCGTCTCCGACCAGGTAAGATACCCCTAACGGACTCCAGTCTGGCTCCGACATATGTTCTCTAATCGTCGTAATGCCTTTCATCAGATCAACCAGAACGCTGGAAGCCCCTTTGTGTATGACGTGCGCAAGACCGGCAACCCGTTCAATGACCTCACGACCGCTCTATCCAAGTATTTCAACGACGACGCCGTGCGTCGTGCGCTGAACGTGCCCGTCGGGACACCGTGGGCTTCAATTGACGGTGGTGCGTACGGCACCTCGGAGACAGCACCGGCCCTTGTCCGCCACTTGCAAGCCGACGCGATGCTCGACATCCCCATCGACACGTTCCGGGACTTGCTGGACAACTACAACTTCCTCTTCTACGCTGGCAACATGGACGGCTCGGCCTGCAACAACCTCGGTGTCGGCCGCATGATCGACCGTCTCGCGTGGGAGGGCACAAGTGACTACCGCATCGCGCCGCGACGTCCGTGGATCGTGAACGGCAATGTCGCCGGACTCGCCAAGTCGGCAGGCAACATGAGCTACGTTGTCGTCACGAACGCTGGCCACCTCGTGCCGACAGACCAGCCAGAGGCGGCACTCGACATGATGCGTCGCTTCCTCAAAAGCGAACCATTTTTCACGACGTAAAAGCGTCTCCAAGGCAGCCCGGGGGGGGGGGGGGGGGGGGGGGGGGGGGGGGGGGGGGGGGGGGGGGGGGG
>JAADVL010001055.1:0-10195 GCA_023334995.1 Pythium sukuiense
CGTGTACTTGTTCTTGGAGAAGCAGCCGCGCGTCTTGTACTTGTGCTTGCCCCACGTGATGCCGACTGGCTCAGCCAGGCCGTCGCCGATGCCCGTGATGAAGACAAGGATGAACGTAAGCGCGCCCTGGTCGGCAAACAGCCACTTGAAGAACATCAGGATGAACATGCCAGGCGCGATGTTGCCGGCGATGATCCACTTGAGGGTCTCTGGGCGGTCCTCTGGGCGGTCGAGCGAGTTGAACTGCAGCATGAAGAACTTGGAGTGCTCACGGATTGGCTTGATGAGCACCAGGAAACCCAGCATGCTGAAGAAGTCGCCCCAGGCGAGCGCCAGTGGGCCAGAGACCTCCGACTTGATGACCAGCGGCACCATGTAGGCGGCAAAGTGCTGCAGCTTACGCGTGTAGTTGACCTTGAACTTAGACGACTTGTTGGTGATGATGTAGCCCTTCTCGTCAACGTCGCAGAAGTGGCGGCAGATGATGCCGCCAATGAGCGACACGAGCATCATGACACCGAGCTTGGGCAGCTGCATGATCCAGAACGAGACCGACGTGAGCAGCTCCGGCTGGAACACGGCGGTCAGGATGAGCATGACGGCAAGGTACGCGACCATGCCGACGAGGAAGACGAAGTCGAAGGTCTTGAGCCAGCTCTCCTCGTAGTCGCCAGCTACTTCGCCCTCTTCAACGAGCGAGGTCTTGGTCTTCTCAATCGGCTTGAGCGAGGTGGTCTCGTTCGGGCCTGGGATGGACTGGTAGCGAGGCAGCGGCGTCGGCACTGGCCACGCGATGCGCAGCAGTACGTAGATGAGCGCGAGCGCCGCGACTGGCAGCAGCACGAGCGTCCAGGTCTCGACGGTAGTGATGTTGGCCGGCCACTCAGGCGTGGCCACGGGGGCGACGGTGGCGTTCATGGTGACGTCGGTCTTGTCTTCGGCTTGGCCAGTAGCTGGCTGTGCTTGGGCTGAAGCAAATTGGGATGTGAGGGTCGATGGGGCTTCCGGATGCTGGACGCCAGATCCAGAGAGCTGCTGGACGCCCTGGATCTGTGCTGCGGATCTGCGTCAAGAGGAGTGCTGACGCGCGAGTTGCCTGAAAAACCCCAAAACCTCGCGGGATCTTCACTTCATCTTAACCCAGTAGCCAGATGGACGTGCAAAGAAGAGCCTCCGCCCACGTAAATGATTCGAAACGGCTCTGCTCTTGCCAAGAGCTCTTGGTGGAAGCAGGCATTCTCAATGCGAGGGTGAATGGGTGGTGGCGGCGCTCGTGAGACAGCCATATCCCAGCACGCCAGTGGGCAGTGACGGCAGCGCGCTGGTTGCGGCATGCGGAGGCCATTGGCTCGCGCGGCCGTGTTCCGAATCGCGAGTGTGACAGGCGACGGAGCAGGACAACGAGCTGATGCTGTCTGCGGCTTCAAGAGGACCGCGTAGGTCGACACGAGGTCCCTCCCTCCAGGCTCAAGTTGGTGGGAGACGGTCGACGGGGCGACACTGCAAGCGGGTTCCGAATCCCTGTGCGACTGACGTCAGTGAGAAATGCCGCGTCCGTGTTCGCTACTTTCTCCAGGCTCGCCTCCCGTTGAGCGTTGACAAGGGAGGCAGACGCTGGGGTCTCGCAGCCACTCAGTGCGAGTGGATGCCGAGTGCAGATCAGAAATGGCGACCACAGCCGTCTGCGATGGCTTCCCCTTGCGCTGAGGGGGCTAGTCTGACCACACTCAGACAGACGTGATTGTACCGGTCGTTGTTCGTCTGGACAATGAGGTACAGACTGACTAGACCGACTTTCAAGAGGAAGCGAAAGAGGCTATGACTGCGGGTTACAATGGCTTAGATGCCCAACAGAACTTGCTAACTGACTGCCTGCCGACTGCTGACTTTTGAGCATGCGCTCTTGGAAGAACCGCGGCATTCCAGTATCCACCATTGCTCAGTCGGAACGCGTTCATCGTGCGAAGCCGACATCATCCAGTAGCGACAGAGTAACGCCATCAAGCAACAACCAGAGTCGCATTGACGCGTGCGATTACTGTACTGTGTACGAAGTATGGTGCATCCATGGACGTAGGGTCGTTGACTATAACTACTCGCTTCATACCTGGAGCTGCACACGCGTACTCGTATGGACTTCCGTGACATGGAACAAGGCTGCAGTGCGATTCTCTCCCGTTACTCATCAAGCTGTCGGTCTTGGTCAACGAGGTAGGTGGCTTGTAAGCTACCGACTGGCCAGGTAGATGGATTCATCTTTGTCGATAAACAGCACGCACAGGCATTCTGTGAGGTAGCTGAAGCGCTACAGTCGATCGCAAGACGACGTAGCCGCCGCAGTCGCTCAGGAACGGATAGAAGCGCGGTCTCGGCGACTTGTGCACATTGTGGCCGCAATCACATTCTCAGGTATCCTGTAGTTCGTGGATCTGCTGCGTAAGACCTCCACTTCAGCGACCACCGAGCCGTTGGGTTTCCTCACATGCTGCTCGTTGATCGAGAACACATCTCATCAGAAATTCAACCAGACCATGGAGAAAAGTTGGTCAACAAGATCGCCGCGCACATCCAGAGCTGAACAAGCAGCTTCCTACGTGGGTCTGTAGCGGATCGCCTTCTCCAGTGTGAAGCCCTCTCGCGCTGAGCGCTCCTCGAGACTTCAGCAGCAGCATCCACATGCGCGAAGGCCTACGCCGATGCCCTCTGAAGCTACCAGTTGAATGCGGCGTTGCCAGATCTCAAGCGCTTCAGAGCCGACTGCCAGGAGATGACTCGAGAGCCCCGCACCCCACTCGCACCAAGACCTGAGCGACGCCTTCACCTGAGAGACGAGATGGAGTCCGCAGTCGCTGAGCGAACCGAACGCGAGAGGGTGTGGTGGCTCCGTAGCATCAACCATCCATCGCGACGTCGTGCGCTCTTGGCGTTCCAGAATGTCGTCGCTCTTCGCGTCTCTTGGCTCATTCAGCTGCCTATTGAGCTTCCAACGAACAGCTCGCGTCGCTTCGAGAACCGCCGTTGCCACGTAGCCACATTCGCCGGAGCCTCTATAATCATGGTACCCTTCTTAAGGAGCTAAACGATCTATCTGAAACCACTTGACATGACCCCACCAAAACGAATAACCTTTCGGCTCTCCGCTGAAACAGATTGGAACCTGTGGCATCTTAACTTTCGTTAACAGCTGTTGTATCACAATCTAGAACGTTCGAAACAGGCGCGTTGACCCACCGCCTGGGTTGGTTCACGATGGTTCATTCGCCAGTTGAAGCATACGTCGCCCCTCCTCTGTGATGCCATCTTCCACCTCTCGCCTCCCTTTCGACTGTGAAAACTACGGAAAGATTTGGGCGTCGAACCTTCGAGACTTGGTGCGTGCAGTTGCCGTGGCCTGTGGCTGTGGCCGAGCCAAGCCGAAGTGCGCTCTTCATCCGCAGGGTCATTCGCGAATTTCCGACTTCCAGGGACAACGAACCACCTCCAAGCACCATGAGCGCCGAAGCTGAGACCTTTGCCTTCTCGGCCGACATCAACCAGTTGTTGAGCCTCATTATCAACACGTTCTACTCGAACAAGGACATCTTCCTGCGTGAGCTCATCTCGAACGCCTCGGATGCGCTCGACAAGATCCGCTACTCGTCGCTCACCGACGCCTCGGTGCTCGACTCGGACAAGAACCTCGAGATCCGCATCATCCCGGATAAGGCCAACGGCACGCTCACGCTCGAGGACTCGGGCATCGGCATGACCAAGGCCGACCTCATCAACAACCTCGGTACCATCGCCAAGTCGGGCACCAAGGCGTTTATGGAGGCCCTGGCCGCCGGCGCCGACATCTCGATGATCGGGCAGTTCGGTGTGGGTTTCTACTCGGCCTACCTCGTCGCCGACAAGGTCGTCGTGCACTCGAAGCACAACGACGATGAGCAGTACGTGTGGGAGTCGGCCGCCGGTGGCTCGTTCACCGTCACCCCTGACACCTCGGCGCCGATCACGCGTGGTACGCGCATCGTGCTCAAGCTCAAGGAGGACATGCTCGAGTACCTCGAGGAGCGCAAGCTCAAGGACCTCGTGAAGAAGCACTCCGAGTTCATTGGCTTCCCAATCAAGCTCTACGTCGAGAAGACGGAGGAGAAGGAGGTCACGGATGACGAGGAGGACGAGGAGGAGGCTGACGACGACAAGCCAAAGGTCGAGGATGTCACTGAGGAGGAGGGTGACAAGAAGAAGAAGACCAAGAAGATCAAGGAGGTCACCCACGACTGGAACCACCTCAACAGCCAGAAGCCAATCTGGATGCGCAAGCCGGAGGACGTGACCCACGAGGAGTACGCTTCGTTCTACAAGTCGCTCACCAACGACTGGGAGGAGCACCTTGCTGTGAAGCACTTCTCGGTGGAGGGCCAGCTTGAGTTCAAGGCCTGTCTGTACGCTCCTAAGCGCGCCCCATTCGACATGTTCGAGGGTGGTGCCAAGAAGAAGCTGAACAACATCAAGCTCTACGTGCGTCGCGTGTTCATCATGGACAACTGCGAGGACCTCATGCCAGAGTACCTGTCGTTCGTCAAGGGCGTCGTCGACTCGGAGGACTTGCCGCTCAACATCTCGCGTGAGACGCTCCAGCAGAACAAGATCCTGCGTGTGATCAAGAAGAACCTCGTGAAGAAGTGCTTGGAGATGTTCGCCGAGATCGCCGAGGACTCGGAGAAGTACAACAAGTTCTACGAGGCCTTCAGCAAGAACCTCAAGCTCGGCATCCACGAGGACTCGACCAACCGCACCAAGATCGCCAAGCT
Organism: Pythium sukuiense; assembly: GCA_023334995.1. NCBI lineage: Eukaryota > Oomycota > Peronosporomycetes > Pythiales > Pythiaceae > Pythium > Pythium sukuiense. Next base: position 4,797 of record JAADVL010001055.1, read on the forward strand.
GCTTCGCTACCACTCGACCAAGTCGGGTGAGGACCCAACGTCGCTTGACGACTACATCAGCCGCATGCCAGAGAGCCAGCCAGGCATCTACTACGTGACGGGTGAGAGCAAGAAGGCCGTCGAGAACTCGCCGTTCATTGAGAAGCTCAAGAAGAAGGGCTACGAGGTCATCTACATGGTGGACGCCATCGATGAGTACGCCGTCCAGCAGCTCAAGGAGTACGAGGGCAAGAAGCTGATCTGCGCCACCAAGGAGGGCCTCAAGATGGAGGAGACCGAGGACGAGAAGAAGGCGTTCGAGGAGGCCAAGGCCGCCACCGCCGGTCTGTGCAAGCTCATGAAGGAGGTGCTTGACGACAAGGTTGAGAAGGTGGACATCTCGAACCGTATCGTCGAGTCGCCGTGCGTGCTCGTCACTGGCGAGTACGGCTGGTCGGCCAACATGGAGCGTATCATGAAGGCGCAGGCCCTGCGCGACAGCAGCACCTCGTCGTACATGTCGTCGAAGAAGACCATGGAGATCAACCCACTCCACCCGATCATCAAGTCGCTCCGTGAGAAGGCCGAGGCCGACAAGAGCGACAAGACGGTCAAGGACCTGATCTGGCTGCTGTACGACACGTCGCTCCTCACCTCAGGCTTCAGCCTCGACGAGCCAACGACGTTCGCCAACCGCATCCACCGTCTCATCAAGCTCGGCCTGAGCATCGACGAGGACGACGAGGTCGTTGACGACTCGATGGACGACTTGCCGCCGCTTGAGGGTGAGGACGAGGAGGAGAGCACCATGGAGGAGGTCGACTAAGCGTCTCTGCGACTAAGCGTCTCTGCGCGTTGCTCGCGTCTCGTTCGTTCTTCAGCGTTTGTTCGCCCTTTGCATTTTCCTTTGCGCGAGAGATCTGTCGCTGCGGCGAGCTAGCCTGGTAGTAGGCAGTCTGGAAGTGTTCTTGTGATGGATCTTTCACTTTTTTGAGGATTTATATTTAATAAACAGAGCAATCCCGATGCCATTCCCGCACGCCCGTTGTTCCCCATACTTGTGTTGTTCTCTCTCTCGATCTTGATGAGATCTCCGAAGTCCCCATGGGCATGGACCTCCCCAGTCGAGGGGCGGCTTCCGAACCCATCCCATCACCGGTTGAAGCGGCTGTGTGAAGTGTGAAATGTGGCTTCGCTGGCGCCGGAGCCATTCGATTTCTCACCTTCTTTTGTAAAACCCAGTGGTCCTCTCTCCAAAAACCACGATTCATTCGGTGGTTTTTAGTTTTGTACCATCATTTCGGTACGATCCTGTGCATTCTCTGCCCCGCGAGCGGACCGACAGAGTGGCTGGTTGGAACAAGCGAAGCCAAGAAAGACCCAGGAGCTCCACGCCTGCGGAGCGCAGAGTGACTCTACGCAGCTAGTGACCATGGACGCCCAGCAACTGCACCACATCCTCAAGCACACGATCAGCGTGGACAACGCGGCGCGCGACGCGGCCACGGAGCAGATCAAGAACCTGCACAACGTGCGCGGCGCGCTGCTGCTGCTCATCCAGTTCGTGGCCGAGGAGTCGGTGGAGCGCGAGGTGCGCCAGGCCGCCGCCATCTCGCTCAAGAACGTCGTGCAGAAGCACTGGGACGGAGACTTCGTCAACGGAGAGCTCGTGCGCGTGATCCCCGAGGACGAGCGCATCGCCATCCGCCAGAGCCTGCTCGAGGTGCGTCTCTCGGTCGCTCGGCGGCTCGCGGATGCATGGGTACTCATCCGTATGTATCTCCTTCTATGTAGGCTCTGCTGGTCGCGCACGACAACTCGCTGCGCTCGCTGCTGGCCGAGGCCTTCTCGTACATTGCGCGCAGTGACTTCCCAGTACGTTGAGCTCTGTCACGGGCTCACCTGCCTTACGGAAGCTAACCCACTCTACTCTGTTAGGACTCGTGGCCGAACCTCATTGAAGTCATCGTCCAGAACATCCAGAGCGGCGATGCCAAGCGTATCATCAACGTACGTGAGCTCGCTGGTCTTCAGTCGCTTCTCGTATCTCACACTCACTTGGGTTGTGATCATCACAGGCTCTTCTCGCGCTTCGTCGTGTGATCAAGAACTACGAATACCGTAGCGAGGAGCGCCTGGGCTCGCTCCACACGCTGGCCGAGACCATCTTCCCGCTGCTGCGTGAGATGTTCGCGCAGCTGCTGACCAACAACGCCGTGGAATCAGCCATGATGATGCACCTCATCCTCAAGACCTACTGGTCGTGCGTCAAGGTCCACCTCACGCCGCACCTGGGCAAGGTCGAGAATGTGCTGGCGTGGAACGAGCTCTTCCGCGCCGTCATCGCGAAGCCGCTGCCAGAGGCGCACGAGGGTCTGGAGCCAGCCGGCCAGCCGACCGCGGAGGAGGAGCGCAACGCCTGGCCGTGGTGGAAGGTCAAGCAGTGGGCGCTGCAGATCCTGTGCCGCTTCTACACGCGCTACGGCCACCCGAAGCGTGTCGAGAGCGAGCTCATGGAGATGAGCACCCTCTACCGCAACCAGATCGCGCCTGGCCTGCTGCCGTGCGTGCTCGACACCATCTCGCTCCGCAAGAACGGCCGCTTCTGCACGGACCGCGTGATGCAGCTCTGCTTCGTGTTCCTCCAGGAGGCCGTGGACTCGTCGGTCACGTACAAGCTCATCAAGCCGCACCTTGACTTCCTGCTCTTCAACGTCATCCACCCGACGCTGTGTCTCACGCCAAAGGACCTGCAGCTCTGGGTTGAGGACCCGCACGAGTTTGTTCGCAAGACCAACGACGTGTTCGAGGACTTTTTGGATCCAGTGTTTGCCGCCGCCAACCTGCTGGCCGATCTGTGCACGAAGCGCGGCAAGGACTGCCTGAGCAACGTGCTGGTGTTCTACACCAACATCCTCACGACGTACCTCGCGCAGCCGGAGAGCGAGCGCGACTACATCCAGAAGGACGCTGCGCTGCACGCGCTCTTCGCTCTCGATGGTGTGCTGACCAAGTCGAAGGCCCACAAGAGCCAGGTGGAGAACATGATCGTGGCCCACATTCTGCCCGAGTTCAAGAACCCACACGGTTTCCTGCGTCTGCGCGCTTGCCGCTTCTTCTCGCGCAAGTACATTGAGGCCATCCGTTTCCGCGACGAGCAGACGCTGGTGCAGATCGTCACGGGCATGCTCGACTGCATGTTCGACCAAGAGCTCCCAGTGGCGGTCGAGTCGGCCAAGACCATCCGCTTTGTCGTCCAGTACCCACACTCGGACATCATCTTGGAGGTCATCCAGCCGCGCCTTCCTCAGGTTCTTGAGCGATTCTTTGCGCTGATGGATGAGATTGGAAGCGACGAAGTCGTGGTTGCGCTGGAGCAGATCATCGACAAGTTCGGCGACCAGATCGGTCCGTTCTCGCTCCAGCTCATCGCCAAGTTCGTCGAGTTCTTCCAGCAGTTCATCGCGGAGGGTGAAGACGACGACGACGCGTGTCTGGCTGCCGTGTCATGTCTGGATGCGATCAACACCATCCTCGTGAGTGTGCATGAGCACCCGGAGCTGTACCCTCTCATGGTGCCGTCGCTCGCGCCGATCATCGAGAAGGTTCTGACCGACTTCGACTACGTCGAGTACATGGAGAGTGCGCTGGAGATCTTCAGCTCGTTGGCGTACTGCTGCCACAAGATCCCACCGTCGCTCTGGACGCTCTTCCCGTGCCTTTTCACGAGCTTCGACGACTTCGCGGCCGACTACTTGCCAAACTTTGTCAACGTGATCGACAACTTTGTGGGTCGCGACATCGACACCTTCATGGCCGGTGTCTTCACTACCAAGGACGGCAAGAACGTCCGCTACGTGGAGCTCGTGCTTGATATGGCACGCCGCGTACTTGACGACGCGTCGGCCCAGGAGCTTGATGTGGTTGCTGCCACGCGTCTGCTGTACTCGCTTCTCCACAACCTGTTCGGCAAGATCGACGACCTCGTGTTTGAGATTGTGCGCCTCACGGTCTCGCGCCTCGCGCAGGAAGAACTGGGCGACGGTGCCACGCGCACCCTCCTCGGCGTCGTCGCTAGCCTGCTGCACTACAACCCTCTGCTGACTGTCGAGGCACTGGAGCAGCTCCAGGCGACCCAGGGCGTGTTCACGCTGTGGATGACGAAGCTCTCGTTGTTCGAGTCGCCACTCGACCGTAAGCTCTTCGTGCTCGGCGTGATGTCTCTTCTCAAGCTTCCAGTGGAGAAGGTACCAGCGGTGCTGCACCCACACATGAAGCAAGTGATCAAGGCCGCCATGAAGATGCTTGGTGAGTCGATCCAGGGCCGGGATGGTGGCGATGATGAGGAAGACGAAGAGGAGGAAGGTGCCGAGCAGCTGGAGCAGTTGCTGGATGCCGGCGGCTACTCGTCTGACCAGGATGCTGAAGACGTGTACGACGAGGACTACATGGCGATTCTCAAGCAACTGCGAGATGAGGCTGAGCTCGGCGGCATGTACGACGAAGACGGTGAGGAGGACTACGTGAGTCTGCTGGATGAAGTGGACGAGGTCGAGTTCTTCCTGAGCACCCTACACGGTGAGTTTTCGTGGTATCGTAAAGGTATGGTGGTCGTGGATTGGAGTATCTGATCGTGTGTTTTGTGTCTTATAGGTTTTGCCCAGGCGAACAATGCCGGTTACCAGTCGTTGCAGCTGGAGGCCGATCCAGAAGCACAGCAGGCTCTGGCCTTCTTCACGGCCGAGCACACGCGTCGCCAGGAGCGAAAAGCCCAACGTGCCCTGGAGCAACAGCAGCAGTAAGCAGCGGCCTAGAAGAAGCCAGCAAAGCCAACCACGCTCGTGGTGGTCAAGCAGATGATGGATGAGAGACAAGGCTAGTAGTGCCAATGTATACGTGGCTAATAGAAGAGTGAGCCGAGTTCACATGAGACCTTGGGTGCCTGCGAGTGGCCGGCTTCGGTTTGTGCATGCTGGGCCATACTACAGTTTTCCCTTGGTTAACGACACCCACTGAAAGCCTCTGTTCCTGCCGAACTTAATAAATCACCCACGCCTCAGAGGCTTTGACTAGATTAGGTAAGGTTTGCGCATGCTGGGTCCCGGAAACTCCTTTCTGCTTCTTTCGTCGTTGAGGTTCGTGTATCTTGCAGCGCAAGCGCTTGCCTGCCCACACACTCCGCGCCATAATTAATGGAACAGGGCTAAAAACTGCGATATCTCTGCTTCTGCTGGTTGTTTCGAGTCGCTGTCAGAGGATTATACTGGTACCGCAAAAGTCTGATAGATCTGACACCCTGATAGATCTGACACCCGACTTCCTTCCTATGTCAAGGACTGACCAATCAGAGCCCGAATCAGAAAATTATCCACCTTGTTTTGATCTTGTGTAAACCACATCACTTTATGAGATGGCGCCAA
>JAADVL010001056.1:0-10192 GCA_023334995.1 Pythium sukuiense
GAGGCATGTGAAGAGGGAGATTATGCTGCTCTTCGTGGTGGGCTTGGACCAGAAGCTTAAGATGGTGCACGGTGCCGTACTGGATGATGCGCGTCACGAGTCTCTTGGTCTCCTTGCAGAGACGGCTCCGCGGTTTCTCGACTACTGATGGCTCAAGGAGAACCCAGGAGTCGTACAGAAGGAACGGTAGACCACGCTGGAAAGAAGATATGCAGCGCCACAGCGCAGGATCCACGAGCACTGCCGCTGCGGCCAGGAGGAGGATTGGATCCCTTGGATGACGCAGTGGTTCGAAAACCTTTGACAATAAATATATCGAGGGGCGCTTTTTGTTTGTGTTACTTCAAGGTTCAAAAACTGGACCATGAGCCTCCTATAACTGATGTCTTCATATATCGACCCAGGAATGGGCCAGGATAGTCTCACATTGCTTGCTCAGGAGTCCTGACGACCCCAGCAGAGGCTCGTATGGCCGACCCTGCCCTCTTGGCGTTTTCGCCAGACTTCGAAGCCCAGGTCGAGAAGACGCGCAAGTTGGAGGTCATCGACGATCCGCGAGCGCTACGTACTGGGACAACTAGAAACTCCGACGTGGGCTAGCACAGGATCCTTCAGCACTCGTGCCGGCGCCTGCCACGTGAAGTTGCCGGGCTTAAGGCGCCGCCATGATGACAAATAAAGAGTAGGTGAGAACATGCTGGCCATGGTTGCGTTTTGACCATGACTAAGTACAGTTGGTTGTTAATGACTGGCTATTCTTGATGGAGGACCCTCAATGTGGCGTCCAGGTTTAGCTGCAGCAGCTGACACTCCGACACCATCGCGAGCAGCTCATGGAATCCAGCATTTACAGCGCAGCTGCAGGCGCGCTGGTGCTCTTCCACTACTCAGCAAGACGTTGGTGCTCGAGGCCCGTCAGCTGAATGGCGACCCGCTGTTCGTGCAGTTCCATACTTCTCCGTCTGTGGGAGGCCGTCCAAGTCGAGCTTCACGGCCAGTACTCCATCAAGCGGCTGCGTGCGTTGAGAGCCTTCATTACCTCGACAAGTCTGCTTCGCGCCATCACTACCCTCACCCTCACACCGTTGCCAGGTCTCTTCATCGTTATCGGCATCGACGCGCTCCCACTGGTAGCCCCCGAAGAAGGTACAACAAAGCAAACGCTCGGCTTCTGGATACGATGCTTTTACACTGCGTGGAGCTCGGTCTTTGCGCTCACAATACAAGTCCTCGAGATTGAGTTGGCTCTGAAGCTATCGCGCAGCCGACTGTGATTCGTCTCCCTTGCCATTGGCGTGTTTCTCCTGGGGACGATTTTCGTGGCAGCCAGGACGATTGGCTTCCCTGTGCCCTTCGCGTTCCAAGTACAAACTGTCCCATTGATGATCGCACTGGGAATCTCCTGGCGACTTTCCTGGAACGGAATTCTTCGTGCGAACGCAGTCGTCAAGGGCAACTTCAACCGTTTCCGAAAGGTAATGCGTTCGATGGGCGTCGTATTTGTCTCGTACATCGGTTTCAACGTCGTGTACGTGCAACTCGACGGCACGCGCCAGCTTCTGTTCTCTGCTCTGCTGCCTGCCATGAAGCTGCTCTTCAAAGTCCGAGTAAGCACTGGTGTGTACCATTTGGAAGACCACGCGCCCGTGATCGTCGTGGCGAATGTCGACATCTTACACACACTCTTCGTGGCGTTGACAATGCAGCAGACTGCCACGAGTGTCCTGACCATCGGTGTATTTCTGCTCGTTGATTTTGCGCAATTGGTAATCGCTGTCGTTGACGTGCGCACTATCATATCTCGCCTCGACGAACTCAAGATTCGACTGGGGGCCATGACCACGACCGTGATGCGAGTAGTTTGACAAGTCTCCGTGGTGGCTACCTCTGTTACGCTGCGACGATCATTGAAACGAGCAAGGCAGTTCGCCAGCATGCAAGCGTCGCGTACCCTCGTCATCTTCGTGATCTGTACACCCGTCAGCTTAGCAATGTCGCGAGTGCCAACCCACCGAAGGCAGTCCTTCCAGTGCGTCTTCTTGGTCGTCACAAATCCACTTCGATTTGTCCCGCCCAACAGACTCTGTCCAGCCCGTCTCTCCAGCCAACGGAGCTCGAGCTCCTCGACTATATTCGAAAGGATCCACCGACAGCTCACGAACTGCTCACGGACCGTGAGTTGCTCCAACTTGAATACACGCAAAAGACCCTCAAGTTACTCCACATGGTCGAGTTCTACGCGCTGATAGAGTACGTCGAAGTCATGGTCGCCACCGTCTACGGTATGTGTATATTCCGCTCCTGGGTACAGTATCATGCTCGGTCTCAATTATGTTGCTTCTGGAGCGACGTATCTGGGCCCGCTCTCGCATATGCCAAATCGGGTCTACTACCCACACCTTGCAGTGCTAGGGGACGCACAAATGCGCGCTGCAGCTGCTCGAGTTGCTGCGTACGCTAGCCTCGAACTCGTGTCGATGATCGTGTTCTTTGGTGTGCTGAGATGGCAGATCAAGGGGTTTTTCACCTGTGCGACAGCTTGCCTTCGCCTTGCAGACCCACTGGAAACTCAGTCAAAGCATCTATTGCATCGCGATCCTCGTGGTCGTCCAGATATCACTTAGACATTGTGGTGTGGCCGTCCAGTTCCCACTCAAAAGGAAGCTACTCTTCAAAACTCACATAGCATTGTGTTGTGTGCGTGCAGGCACCGACCACGTTCCGCTTCCTGTGGCTCCGGAACGACGCCATGTCCCAGCCATCATCATAACCTCAGCTGCTCCAACTGCCCGGTGAGAGAAAATCTGGAGAAGTCACTTCCAGGAGTGGAGACGCCAATGGCGGCGATCTTATAACGACATCAGGCACATAGTTTGTGGGGGGCGTCGTCTCATAACATAAATATGCCGGAGCGAAACTGGTGGCTTCACCGTCGCTCGACGTCGAGACGTTCGCGTCGCCACACTCCAGTCACTTGAACTGGATGGTTAAGCTGCATCCTACAATGGCAAAGAGGGCGTCAGTCTCACTCGTCGTTCATGAATTGTTCCCAAACCAAGTCTCACCACTGTGAACAAACAGAAACTGAGCGACCACATGCACCCAGATCGCACTCAATGACTGGATGAGCTTCCAGTGGGTCTGCATCACAAACACTGCTTGCCGGACTGACGAAGAGCCTTTGATATGATACCCCAGCACCCCCAGGCAGACCACCAACGATACCAGCTCCAATGAAGCATACACTCCAACCTTACCAGCGGTCGCTCGTAGCTGTGGGGGCTCATAGTCGCCAACGTTGGGTAGTAGATGCGATTCGGCATGTACGAGATCGCGTACGAGTATGTGCCTGGACAGTAGGAGCAGAGCCCACGGACAGTGAGCAGGCTGCACACCTCTCCACGACACCGGCCAGCCGAAAACAGGTAGCGAGTCGAGTAGTGGATCTGGCGACAATGCGTTTGTCGGAGATACTGCTCCTCCTTCCGTGGATCCCCACCAGTCAAATGGAGATCACAAGTCATTCTCCAAGCCACCGCCATCATCACCAGTCCAACGCCCGTCACCAAGCGGCGCCGAGGCCGAGAGGAAGGCACCACCGACACAGAAGACATCGACGAGCTCTAATGCCCGCGGAGGCGCCCCAAGACACGCCGCCAAGCAACCAAGACCGACATCGCCCTCACCAGGACGCGAAGTGACGTCAGGTGACGCCGGACGACGCAAGCCGCTACCAGGTAGCGTATGGACCACAGCTGGAGCCGCTGTGATTCGCCAGGTATTGACGGGCAAGCTTGGAAAGCCCAGTGCGCGCGCACTGCCATCCCAGTCAATCGTGAAGCTCACCGCTCCGCCACCCACAGCAGAGGCGGTCGAGCTCTACAAACTGGCCACTGGAAACTACAACCTGCGTCGCGATGGCGATCAGCGAGTCATGGAGGCGAACGAGATTGAAGCATTCCGCAAGTGGTCGAAGAATGAGCTCATTCTGTCGGAACCACCCACGTTCATCCAAGAGACCATGACAAGTGTCGAGCGAGACATGTGCTGGACTTTCCAGCGCAAGCATATCGGCTTCTGGTTGTTCGGTAAGCTCCCAGTCGGTATGAAAGTGCCTAACAACAATACCAAGCACACGATCGGCATGGAAATGTTCAAAGCTCCCAGCCACACAGACGAGCAGCGACGAGACATCGAGATGCTGGTGGCGACGGCAATCGTGATCAACTGTGAGCAGAAAGCGCAGCTGGTGGAGTTTAAATTCAGTCACCCGGTGCAACGCGCGCACTGGACGAACAAGGAGTTTGCGTATGAAACAAACGCCGCGACAAGCTCCGGACTGAGCGTGCCGCAGAGGAAAAAGAGCGCGCCAACGAAGCGGAGCAGTACATGAAAGCAGTCCACATATTCTCGACGAACGATGGACAGCGGCGACCCCCGGTGCGGCCAGTGACTTGGCAGATCCAGAGAACGCCGGTCCAGCATCAGCAACCGCATCTATTCCAAGCGTGGCTTCCGCTACTGCCTCAGCTGATGTGGTTCTCCCAAGGACAGCCCCAGTGGTGCAACACTCGACGCCAGCTCAGGTTGAAGGCACCGACTCGTCCTCAGCGACGGAGGTGGATATGGAAAAAGTGGATGATGAGAGTGTGGTGCCAATAAAGGTGACAGTGGAAGGCGCGACTCTACAGACCACGCCACCGCCAGGCACGAGGAAGTGGATTGAGGAAGGAAACGAGCCTGCAAACACGGATGTTCTGATGCTTTACAGCAGCCTCTCGCTTTCTATTGCCAGGGACCTGGACAAGACCGACGAGAAGACGTCGACTGCACAGCTCGAGGAGAGTGCGATGGCGAGCCGCTTACTGAGAAAGCTGAGAGCGGTGGAGAGATGGTCGACCGCCACGGGGATCCAGACGAAGAAGACGACGTCAGCATGCTGGACAGCATATCCAACATGCTAGCGGCGGCAGCAGAAGAGGAGAGACTCGAACGCATAGCAGCGCAGGCATTGGTGGTGACTCACGCGTGCGCGAGCCAGCAGAACGCCTCACTCGAACACTACCAAGGACCCGAGGCCTCGGAAAGCAACGTCAAACGGAAGATCTTTGAGGAAGAACTGGCTGACAACGACAGCGGCGGCCTACAGGAGCAAGACATCGCTGAACCTAATGACGCCAGTGACTCAAGTGACTACGAAGATGAGCGAGCCGAAGATCGAGAAGGCGGGTATTCGAAGGACACGGACTCTGATGAGTCCATCCACCAAGGCACGCAAAAAATCCGTAGGGAGCTGACGCAGACTGACGTCAAGGCGCAGACAAACGAGCAAGCTGTGGTTGGTGTCTATCGAGCAGCAGCAGCACAGAGCAGAGGCGCTGTCTTTGAATACCGAAAGCAGTTCGATCAGAAGCTCCCGCTGGAAGCGTCAACAGCGAAGCCGGTGGAGACAGCGGCGACCCCGCCACCCGCAGTGTCGCGCACTCTGCAAAGAGCGGTGACGGAGTATTTCTTCCCGAAGTCTCCAACACAGGACGAAATGCCCACCCAATACTCAACACCACGCCAAGCTGCGTCAAGCATGAGTGGAAGTCTTGTCATGAGCCCGATGTACGCTAGGCGGCTCCTGCAAGCCGATGTGCCAGCGCATCTCAAGGACTGGAAGTTTACGCTAGGAGGCGCCACCGAAGTGACCGTATCGGCAAACGGAGCATGCTACTACCTATCACTTCTCGCAATGTTGCTTCACGAGTGGGAAGGCGAGCTACTGCCACTGATAACGGAGTATGCTGATGGAGCTACTCGTCTCATCGAGCAGATCAACAACAAGCTGGTCTGTGAGATCGGGCGCCTCGTCAGGACCGGACAACTCAATGTTGACGAAATACTGCGCGACGTACCCGGAGGACTGGATGGACTTGACGTCGAGGAGAAGATCGCGAAGGCCCAGGAGCACTACCGAGCAACGGCGCAACTCAACGCAGGCGATGGACTACCACGTCACAGATGGGCAGGGCTCGGCGAGATTATGGCTACGGTCGTCATTCTGCAGGAGCCACTGTTCATTATGGACGTGGGCACGGACGGAGCTACGCATGTGCAAATGTACTATCTGGCGACCACGGATGACGGCAGTCAAGTTGTCAAGATCCAGCCACTGAGCAATGACGAAGCCTTCAAACTCATCGGTGGATGTCTCATTGCCCAAGTTGTGCCTCGGATCCTTCTCCTGCACCACTACTCAGACGATACTGGCCACTTCAATTGTCTGCGGCTCGCACGATACTGCTACGCAAACTGGATCCCGAACCCGGAGTACGGTGCTGTCGCTGCAGTGCAAGAGCGAGTGAACCAGGTGCTAGCCGGTAGAGGCTACTATAGTCTGGCCTCTGTTGTACCAACCGCGGACAACACTGTGGACCTGACGGCAGAGCCCCGAGCTGCTGACTGTATCGTGGGCCTGGCTTCTGACAGCTCGGCTTCGGCCTACGTGCCGTCCTCAGCTGGCAGTGAAGAGACGGCTCTGATCGTTCGGCAGACGGACGCTGACCTCGCACAGCCGCTTTCGGAAGCTGAACGCAGGTACTTCTATGCTGACATGACGTGCAAGCTTCGGGCACGAAGCGAACGGGCGCCACTGTGGGCACGAGCGCAGTTCCAGAACAACGTCGATTGCGGGCGCTTGGACAGTGAATTGCGGCCGGTGGCCGGTGGACTTATCCGCCCTGGTGAGCCACTGACAACGTGCTGCTGGCTGCGAGTCGGCGACATCGACGACGTGCTTTTCATCCTTCGGAACGTAGCCGATCGAATTGTTGGATTTGCCTATGGCTTTGAAGTTGCGCGTTGGACAAGAGATCGTCGTGGTGACCCGACGACACCAATTCCAGCTGTGGAACACACACACACCATCGCAGGAGGCAAGCGAGCACATCCGTCTGTGGCAAGACAAAATGGCGGCGGCAACAGATCGACACGAACAGTGGGCAAGCTCACAGGACGAAGCAGATTGCCACCGAGCTGAAGAGCTACTCGGTTGGCCCGTGTATGGCCAGCGCGATCTGTGTGAAATCGAGGAGGAAGACTGGGTGCATCTCGTCCTGGTCTTGGTCGTGCTCATCCAGGTTGAGGACTATGTCACGACAGCATCGCTGGGTTTCGCTGCGCAAGCATGGATCTCTCGTAACACCAACACGGCGCGAGACGTTTTGGACCAACTTCACAACCACAACTGGAACCCCGCCATGGAAGTGGCTTTGACAATCCAGCTTGACGATGAACACCATCGACGCCACAACGTGACGTGGGTGGAGCGGAGGTAAGGTCGTACCCTACCAATCGCCGACTGTTCCCTGCACTTTTCGGTGGAGCAGAGACCACAAGTACAGAGCAGCCAGTGGTGAGATGGCCTCGACGTGGGGAGTGTGAGGACGACGGCGGAGATGAGGACAGAAGTGACGATGTGGGTGTGACTGGAGCGGGAGGGTGCAGTTTTGAACCACACGACCACTTGCACAAACGACAAGAAGAAAAAGACCGACACGATGAGCGATCACAAGAACTGGGAGAGGAAGATGGAAAAGAGACGGAGAGCGGCAGCAGAGGAAAGATGAGTGCGTTCTTCTCACAGATCAGTGAGGACGTGTACAGGCACAACAACGAAAAGCGTTCACGGGAATGAGACAACAAGAACGGAGAAGGCCGGGAAGGGGTCGAGAGCGGCTCAAGAAGGACAGGAAGAAGGACAACGAGATGGTATGGGCGATGAGGACACAGAACGTTCAAGGAATGGCCAAGACCTCGGCTAACCTGATGAGCTGGTTCACGGCCCTGCGAAGCCGAGGGGATAGCCGACAAGCTGCCATCACGCTTCTCCAAGAAACCCACGTCCGCACTGGTGAAGGAATGTGGATGAAGGATCAGTATCGAAAGGCATGGGGGTTCACGGATGTTGGCCAAAGCCTCTCATTTTGGTCGGAATCGGATCAGCGACACGGTGGCGTCGCAGTACTCCTTAACCCGTACCTGATCGAGCTTGCTGAACCCGTGCTGAGGGAGCTGTGGAGCCCCCACTTCATGGCAACCAAGGTCACGCTGGGAAAGGTCGAGCTGCTCGTCATGAATGTGTACGCTCCCCATGAGACCCGCGAGCGTGAGCTGCTGTTCACCAAGCTCAGCACGGTGAACCTGAAGCATGACGGACCGGTTATCATGGGCGGTGACTTCAACTGTACGCAACACTGTGAAATGGATCGAAGTCACTCGGACGGCGGCGCGGCACGTCTCAAACCGACTGGCAGCTCTTCTGGACGAGTGGAAAATGGTAGACCCTCTCCTCGCGGAGTACGACGCTGAGCCGCCGAGTGAAGAGATTGAGCACTTCCAAGCCACGCAGCACACTTATGAGTATTCGGTGGGCGAAGCAACAGCATCAATGTTCTGCGTCCCCTGTTTCCAAAGACAGCAGGGGCCTTAGATCGACGTCTCGACTCGAAGGTTGAACGACAACTGAGCATACACTAGTCTGTGTAGTGCCTCACTGGCTGCTCATCGTACAGACTTGCCATACAGACGTGCACGGAGCTTCTCTTGGGTACAGCAGAGCTTCTCCTGGATGCATTGGCGTGGTGTACACAGGATCCCTTTGTACACCGGGCGGGTACATTTTGGTCTTAGGTCAAAGTTCCAACGCGTATCAGGAAGATCTACATGCCCAGCTCGTCGCCCTTCAGCGCCGATCCCTTGCCGAATCATCCCAGCGTCAGTACAGTGGCACGTGGAAGCAATGGTGTGCGTTCTGCCTCCGAGTCGGAGCTCCAGCGTGGCTGCCTGTCGACAAGCCTGCCCGACAATCTCTACTCCTGGCTCTGTTCGCCGTTCACTGCTGGTCCGGTGGTCTGGAACACGGCCGCGTCTCAGCCGCCACCGTTCGATCCAAGCTCAGCCACGTCCGTTGGTATCATCGCGTCTTTGCCGGCTTTGAGCCCCAGCTCCACGCCGGTCATGTGCTCGCCATCACAGGCATGCGACGAGCCAGCAAGCCCACACAGTCACGTGCAGCAGTCTCCAGGGAGATGCTTCTCTGGATCTGCAGCCGGCTCGACTTCAGCAACGCCCAGCATCGCGTCATTGGTGGGGCTGCGCTGCTGGGCTTCTTCTTTCTTCTGCGGAGTGCCGAGTATCTCGCGGTGAAGGGAAGCCGCCGCGCCTACACGCTCCAAGTCCGCGACGTTGTCATCCTCGACCGGCGGGGCCGAGCGACAAGCAGTGCTCGCAGTGCACATTCAGTGTCGATCACTCTACGTGGAAGCAAAATCGATCAAGAGGGACGGGGATGCACTCGTTCTCTGCAGCGCTCCGGCCATCGAGTACTGTGTCCGGTGTTCGCAACACTACTGCTGATGCACCACGCAAGCTCGTCCGGATTCGACCCTGAAGTCCCATTGTGTTCGCTCTCGCGCTCCAGGATGGTGACCGCTGCGTTCATGGCGTCGGTGATCCGACTCGCAGCCAAAAGCTTCGGCCGAGACCCAGCCACATTCTCGTGCCACTCGCTCCGTAGCGGTGGAGCTACAGCCCTCCTTTCGGCCAGTATCGACAGCACCGTGGTCATGCTTCACGGTCGATGGCGATCCGACGTCTTCCAGCGCTACACGCGCTACACCGCAGACACGGGGTCGTCTCTTGCAGCGCGGATGGCCTGCGGCAAACCGACACACGGCACCGAAGAAGTCTCCGATGATTTACAAAGGGGTTCACGCCTCGCGTGAATCAACGGACCCTTCTCTTCATTGCCGCCGTGAATACAATGCTCTCGGTTTGCCCCAACTCCGCTTTACTATGCTTGCAACTTCCTGCCTGGGAGTCTCTAACCAATGCTGCTCATCCGATGCAAATCCGTCTTTTTCTTCGTAAACACCTCGCTCGGACGCATGTTCACGGTCGCAGAGCTTGGAAAAGTTGGGTCGGCACGCTCCACGTTCTTCACTTGCACCAAAATCATCGTCACACGGACGTCCTTGTCGTCCCAGTCTACTTTGCCTGGGAAGTGATTCGGACACCCTAACAATCTCTCCGGACACCCAACTGAAAGCTCAGATACTTGAATTAGCCAATCAGAAAGCAGATAGTGGGATCCGTTACAGACACAAGCCACGAAGCACAGACGCAGGCTATTCTTACAAGACACAGC
>JAADVL010001057.1:0-10182 GCA_023334995.1 Pythium sukuiense
GGATCGATCGCACGATCGCACCTCCAGCACTGCCTCCTCGTGTGCTTGAGCCTCGTACAATTGCGGATCTAAGAGCGATTCGAACGCGTGCGCGTCTAGAGGCAAGAACTCAGTCACGTTGCGGATCTCGCAGAGGGCGAGGTGGTAGCGGTCCTCGAGGAAACAGACGTGAGCCTTCAGCGTTCGAGGTCTCGGAAGTAGCCCACGCAGCACCGACACATGGAGTCGAAAATGGACAAAAAAGGCCGCGCCATGGTACATCTATCACCGAAGGACATCCTCTTTCTGGTGACGATCATGGAAGACAAGGAGAACTTTGCGTCGTGCGCTCCGTGGCGGCATCATTCCTTTCAAACTGAGTTCCCTCACAGGTGAAGGTTTCCACTATGTCACTATCGCGTTTTCTGATATTTGTGAACAAATTCAGCTGTGGGCGAGTCAACCGAACTTGGGACATCTTTGAAACGACTTGAAATTTGATCTCGGAACTGCTCAAAATTGGGCATGCCATCTGCTTGATTTCAGAAGCAAGATTTCTAACTTTCACCCCCCTATTATAGTCCGACATTCATCTCCCCTCCCAAGTGTAGCCATCTTCCATTCGAGCAGCTCCATTAGCCATGGCACGACCGATTCGACTGACCGCGAGTCGCTTGGCCGTGTCTCCGGCGATCTACCGCCTGAGCTGGTGGCTAATCTTCTGCATGCACCTGCTAAATGGCGCACTGGTATTCGTCACAGGCGCCAATTACCTCTTCTTCAGTCGCGACGAGACGTACGGCAACGTGGAGCTGCTCCAGATCCCGCAGTCCACGCTGCAGCTCAGTGGCGGGAGCTACTTGGTGCTTGCTACGGTCCATGGGGACCACTCTACGGTTTGGTCGCTCGGTCGGTGCGAGCTGGCCAACTCACATTGCGCCAAGCCCACAATTCAGCCACGAAACGAAGAATCCAGCCTACGGGGGAGCTCAAGCGAAGCCACGGCATTGGTGGGATCCACGGACGTGGCGAGCTGCAGTGAAGGAGACGTACTCGAGCTGGTTTGGAGTGGATGGCTCGTACGGCTTCAACGGCGAGCACTTCTATCGATGGTTTTTGGTGCGAGAGGTGATCGAAGACGGATTGCAGACGTACCAGGCCAACCAGATCAGTCGGTCCGTGGCACGAGCGTCCATCAATGCGCTCGCTGCGACGGTTCTTATCCTCAACTGTATCTCCACACCTCTCGCCGTCTACATGTTCCGAAAGCGAGAGATCGTGAGTCGGCTTGTAAGTCTTCTAGCTGACATGATGGCGAGTGTTCACGGCAAGCCGGCGGAGGGCATGGAGTGCCTGGCGTCCATGGACGACATCACGGAAGTTGACGGCAACTACTGCGAGTACCAGACGGCGTCCAGCGGCACGTGGCACCCAGCGCTGTTCGCGGCGGACGTGGCGCAGCAGCTCCTCGACACGCAGTTCCACACGTACATGAAGCTCATCTTGTCTCCCAACATCACACGGATCAAGCAGACAACGGCTGCCGGCTGATCATGAAACCTTGGTTGACGAGTCAAACCGCATGCGCAGTGGTCCAGATCAACTGCTATCGTGACGGAACAGTGAGGCAACCGGATGAGATCACGTCGAGGCTACTTCCATTCGATCGATCGATGGTGAAGAAGATCATCATCGCTCATTGCCCGGCGTTGGAGATCCCACCAGTGCTCCGGGAATTCCGAGAGCTCACCAACTTTGCTGTCTTTAACGTCACTATCGCCGCGTGGCCTCCAGAAGCAGCATTCACGGGCACGAGCAACCCACGGTTGACAACGATCGATATGGTAGCCACCAAGGTTGGAGGTCAGCTGGAAGGTATTTTCCACAAGGCCATCCCGTCGTCATTGTCTTTTTTCACCGTCGCAAGAAGCAATCTCACGACATTCCCCGACGATCTCGGTATCCTGTGGAAGCGACTTAACTTACAAGTCTTCAATGTCCAGTTCACGAAGCTTCGCTGTCTCCCGTCGACATTCAGCGGTCTGAGAATCAAACGACTGCGTCTGATCAGCAACGCCCTTGAAAGCATCGATGAGCTGAGGGTTACGTCCTCTTCACAGCAGGTTTCAGCCTTTCACCTCTCGGGAAACCCCCTCCAAGGACTCCCACGATCCATAGGAGATGTCTCTCAGCTAAGAGAGCTTCTAGTCGAAGACACAACAGTGGCTACACTGCCGGATCAAATCAGTGCGCGGCTACGAGGGATCAAGCCCACCAAGGTATCCTTGAATGGTAGCCCAGTGGGCGGATCCACATCGCTATCAGCAGCGGAAATGGCTCAGGTATGTACCACTCGGTTTGAGAATGCGAAGGGCACTCTGTCGTTTAATGTGATCGCCTCTCAGCGGCCACTCTAACCAAATCGGTTAACGTAAACTGGCAACAAGGTCAACTGCTCCTCCAATTTATTCGCGACTCTTTTTTTGCCTCAACCACCACAAGCGCCATTCATCACCAGAGTGTCACTTCAGCCGCCACTTGAGAATGTTGACACGGCAGCCGTCGCGGCTGACAACAAAATACGGGCCCAGCTGATGGAGACTGACTTGCAAGCAAGACACTGGTGTGATCCACGACGGTGGTTCTCTGCGATCTCGTACAAGTACTCGAGCTGGTTTGGAGTGGATGGATGCGGTGGGATCAACGGTGTGTATTTCTATCGGGCATACGTTGTGCGTGAGGCCATCGAGGTGGGACTGCAGACGTACCAGGCTAACCAGCTCAGTCGATCGGTGACACGGCCGTCGATCAATACGCTTGCTATCGCGACCATCATCTTCAACTGCGTGTCGACTCCCTGGGTGTTCCATGTGTATCGAACACGAGAAATGATGGGGCGGCTTATAAGTATTCTCGTGGACATGGTGCTGGATTTCACGTCGGCAACGATCATCCCGACTGCAATCGTGCATCCATACATTGCAGTGTACGACCGAGCGACTGGCACGACGCCGATGCAGCTTGTGATGGACGACGCGTGGTTTGTCGGCGCCTTGGAAGCCATCAATCAATCGGCGGTGACCTCGTTGGTGGACTACTTCGCTGCTCACGTGTCCATCATCAGCTGCCTTAGTATTGCCAAGTCTGTGATCCACCGAAGTCAGAGACTCGATCGGCGACTCGCCATGCAACTAATCGACCTCTCAACCTCAGTCGAAATCAGCACCCCATCAGTGGTAGCTGTGGTGGCCAGCCAGCCGCGACTCTCTGCCCACTCCATTTTATCGATCATGTGGGCCATCTTCGTCCTCGTGGCTCACGTAGTGGCTCAGTATCGCACAAGCCTAGCGATGGCAGAGCATTCGTGTCGTCTACACATGAAGCCGTGATTTACGACTCAGCACCAGTGTGCAGTCAGTCATTCAGATCAACTGTCGTCGCGAAGGAATCGTCGGCCGTTCCGATGGAATCGCGTCAAGGCTAACACCGTTTGGCCGCTCAATGGCCAAGAAGATCATCCTCACACACTGCCCCGCCTTGGAAATGTCCAAGAATTCCGACAGCTCATGATCTTCGCCGTGTACAACGTGAAAATGGCATCGTGGCGAGCTCAGGCAGCGATTACCAGCGCAAGCCACCCACGTTTGACCGCGATTGAACTGCTCACTTCTCCCAGCTCACAGAGCTGCTCGTGGAAAACACGAGTGTCGCTGCGCTCCCTGATCAGATCACTGCGTGGCTCCAGAAGACGCAGCGGACCAAAGTATCCTTCTCCGGCAGTCCAGTGTGTACCTTTAGTCCCTCCACACTCTCCTCAGAAGTAGCAGCTCAGCTCTGTGGTGCTCGCTGCGAAGACGCCCTGGGCACGCTTTCGTGGGACGTCATCGCCGTACAAAGACATCTCGAGAAAAAGAGAAAATTCTCACGTCACAGATATGCATCCTTTGACGTCAACATGGCTACACTCGTACTGCCAGCATGCGATTAATGCCACCGGGGCCACAGTAAACACCGCATCTGCATGTCGCAGTTCCCACGAGACGCATGACGCACTGGATCTCCTGACTCCTGGACTTGCCGACTGAGTGAGAAGGTGGGTTCCTCAACGGTCCCTGTGTCTCTACGCTGTATTGAGAGAGAGCTCGGCAATGACAGGTTGCATAGATGGTGGTGGTAAAGAGGGTGTATTTCTAGTGTCTCTAGAAGCCACAGCCTCTCCCAGATGGAGGCGTGGGCTTCTCCATGCATCCATTCACGTGGGGTGGTGAGGTGAGGAGGCGTCAAAGAAGCTGCCGCACCAGGACATCGTTGATGCAATAAAGGCAGTGATCTGTGAGGCTGGCGGAGGGGAGACGTCGCCATGTACTGTAGCTCTATGTTGCTGGTGGAGACGTCTCTGTGGCACAGGATGTTGTCTCGTAGGGCTCCTTGGTGGCCACTGCGGCTCGTAATGGAAGCCGACGATGACACTGGACGATACGAGGCGTCTCGTTGAGCCTAGCGTCTTGATCCTGGCCGGTGGTCCTGTTGTTCCTTGTTGTCGCTGCGCTAGCGAGCTGTTGGAAGGTGTCGATAGATATCGTTGGCGATCATCTCGTGGCCACTGAGTCCGGGGTCATAATCGCCCGCCGGGCCATAGAATAGGTACTGCTATCTTGTCACGACGCAGTCGCTTCACATGCGCTTCGGGCCGAACTCCTCGTTCTCCATGATGGTGCCCAGCTTGCCGTAGTGCTGCTGTCGCGTCTTGATCCACTTGGTAGTCGCGCGTGCGGGGTGGTGCATCGGCAGCAGCGAGTCCTTGGCGCTGTCGTCCCAGCCACGTGCGAGCTTGTACACGAGCACGATGAGCACCGACACGACGAACACCGTGCCTGTGAGCAGCATGAGCTCCGTCTCGTTCACGTCGCGGCCGAAAGCGTTCGCACTGCCGAACACCACGACCATCGCGGCGTTGCCTGTCTCCATTTAGGTTTCAGTTGTTGGATGTTGGTGTTGGATGTTGTATGTCGAAGCTGTTGGCGTTTTCGACAACCACAGGATAAGTTGGCAAATTCTGTAGTGGGCGCACTTGGAGTCTGGGTGGGCACAGGATTTTTTGTTGGCGCTCTCGACTGTTCAGTCCGTTGCTCGTTTGCGGTTGTTGGCGAGTCGTCGATTCGTTGGAAAGGGGTAGAAAGCGGCGTGATGCCGTGATGACGGAGAGGACTTCCGAAGAAAACCTCATGCCACAACATCAATCACCCAACCCGCGCTCACTTATTGGTGGGCAGTCGTAAACTACGAACTCCCGCCTCAAAAACCGAACTTATGATTGACACATTCGGTCAGTGTCACACAACCCCAAACCCGTCTCGCTGCTGAAAACAACAAAGAGTCATCGTGAGTGTAATTTTCATTCCGGCAAATTGTGAAATTTACGGAAAAGCTTCTATTTTTTACTTCGCTGTCATGAATCGTAATCAACAAGAATGCGTGCTGCCACGCCTTGGATCCTGCGATGCCTGCAGCAGCGTGCGATGCTCATGCTCAACCTGAAGCTGTAGCTAACATGGGGGACTGCAAATGTGTGTCGCAGGCTATGATGAACTGCATCCTAGATTCCTCATGACTCGTGAGGAATCATGAGGCATCAGGTGCGTCATGGTAGTACCTCTAAAGCACGCTTCGCTGCCTCCACTATAAAATAGACGTGAGAGCGCTTTCCTGCAAGGAATCATGACACCATAGCCCACAGATGAGTCCACTGCTTCCACATCAACCTGATCGAAGCAGCTGCACTCCAGGAGCTTTTCGTAGAAGCAATCTAGTTTGTGGAACTTGAGCTGCGTCTCTTATCTAACGATTTGATCAGTTCCAATCTCAAACAAGTCCACGTGACTCACTACCCAATGGAATACACTGTGAGTCAGGGCCTGACTGGGTCGGGCAGTAACTAGTGAGATCCAGGCTCATGCCTTGCCTCCATACCAGCTTGCACGAGTGTTCGCACTGCATTGATTCATCACTGCGCTGCATCGATGTCGAAACAACGCCAGCGACGCCACCAAATGGATGTGACAATTCCTTTCAAGGTGCACGTCGTTTGATGGTCCGGCTTGATCCATCATCCACACAACCATGGCACACACCGTGAGGACAACAGCCAACATTTTGGTGCAGCACACATGTTTCCGATGCACTGTTGTTGGATTGTTTCAAGAGGCTGCCTGTCTTGATGGATCGTCGTTCAGTATTTTTCATTCTTTTTTTCGTGACGGTTCGAATTTCGAAAGCTTTCGAAATCGGTTTATTACCAACCGGTTTTCTTTCGTTCGTTTGGGCAAGGAAGCGATGCGCGCGTGTCACCGAGTTGATGCAACTGACGTCAAGCTGCTGAGAGGAACGTTGAAGAAGACACTTGCTGGGGAAGGGGCTTGAAGTTCACGGCTTCGTCCAACTTCCCAGGTCAACGCTGACCACCTCCAACAGACTCCAGCCTTCATGGCATGTTGGGGACTGGGTCTGTGGGCCACAGGCCAATTCCAGTGATGGGGCGAGAGCCCAACAGCAAGTGGCACGCGTCCATTTCGATCTTTTCTGTGACGTCAACAGTGGCGTATCTGAGAACGATCTGAGTTGCCTCAGCTGCGGACACCAGTGGCTTTCTGAACTTGAGCGATGATGATGATGCTCCTGAGGAGCATCAGGAGCCTCCTCCGCCGATGGATGAAGGCGTCCGTTTCCGTCTCGTGGGAAACGTTGATGGATGGATGGTTGGAGAAGATCTTCCATCAAAAGACCATGGAAGCTTCCATGTTTTCTATTTCCGTAATTTACCAAGTGCCCAGACGGACACGTGCCGGTGGCGAAGCGCCACCAACAAAAACGGGAGACTGGACAGCTCAAGCGCAGCCATCGGCGACTGACTGGGCAGCAGAAAGCCTGCTCAACGCATAACGCAGCCGCCCGCCCCTCCCCCCCCCCTGGCCAGGCTGGGGATGCAGATGTGAATGGACGGTGGCAGTGGAGCAGGTTGAGTGCAGTGTTGATTGGAAGCGTGCCAGTGTCTCAACTTCAGACTCCTTCGCTGGACGCTTCTGGATGAGAGGCTCGGAATCACGACGCTCCTGTGACGAGATTGATCGATGCAAATGAGAGGTCAAGCATGAGGGAGGTTGGTGGTCGGCTCCGATCAGTTTCGTTTCAGTTCCGGTGATGCAGACTTTAGTAGAGGCTTCGAGCGCGGGGCACAGGACACAGGGCCTTTTCAAGGCCCGGCCCTTGTAGCCCGTGAGAGATCATGCCGCTGTTGACAGCAGTCCCTCCGATCGATTCAGCCCTTTCGGTCGCTTTGGATCGAGAAGAAACGAGAGGCAACCACAGCATCAAGGCAAAGACTGGGAGCAAAAGCCGAGTTTGAGGAGTGGCTGGAATGTTCCTACATGCGATCTAGGCAATGGTGTCGCACCAAATGAGACGAGCTACAGGACGAGGAAGTTGCACTTGCGCATGTCCGTACTCAACCGACTAGGTGTCCACTCGACATTGCTTCCAGGATATAGAACGTACTCAAGCCACCGCAATGAACAAAGCGGAAATCTCAAACCCACTCTAGTTCGTTGGAAAATATTGGTTGTGCCCTACGTCTGGCCGTACTAGGAAGTTACGTTCTGGGTCGTCCACTTAGAAGCCGGCGAGCTTGGCCGAGATGGCGCCAGACTTGCCGATCGCCTTGCCCTTGCCGCTCTTCATCCAGCACGTGCCGCCGTTGTGGTTGTTCCACGAGTAGGCCTTGCAAGCCGTGTTCGCCTTACACTTGGTGCAGCACACACCGGCATCAGCAGCAGGGGCGTTGCCGATGTCATTGCCCTCAAAGTCGACGTTGTACTCGAACGGGCACACTGGGCCCCAGAGCTTGACAGTCGACGACGACGAGACGCCGACGTTGGCGACGACATGGCCGACGCTACTCTTGAGCCAGCACGTGCCACCGTTCGCGTTGTTCCAGGCGTACGCCGTGCAGCCCTTGAAAGCCGAGCAGATATCGCAGCACTCGCCGTACGTCTTCGCCGGCTTGTTGCCGATGTCGTTACCGACAAAGTCGATGTCCTTGTACTCGGCGCACGTGGACTCGGCCGCCTTGTCCACGCAGTCAAAGGCGATCACGCCAGACTTGTCCACGAGAGGGCCGACACGTGACTTGAGGTAGCACACACCATCGAACCACACAAACGCGGCGCAGCCCGTCGTCTTGGTACAGTAGCCCGAGCAGGCATCCGAGACACCAGCGATGCTGATGAGGTCCGACCCTGGGCGATCCTTGTTCGGGATGGTGCCGCAGTGCTCTGGGAATACGGCCTTGACGTACGAAGTGTTGGAAGCCGCGGTGGCCGAGGCGAGAAGCGTGAGCGCCGCGAGGGCCTTGATGAGGAAGTTCATGGCGTGAAAGGATGGTAGGCTGGGACTCTTGATGCAAATTGCAAAGTGGGCTCAATGGAAGAGAGTGCCAAGCCGCGAGCTCGAATCTACGGTGGCAAAATAAATCAGGATTGGCCTAGGAGTCCTCGTCGTGAGGCTCACCAGGCAGCCAACCTGGCAATCCGGCGGATCCTGATTTGTCTTCGCCACGGAGGATTCGCCTCCAGTCAACTTTACGCCAACCCATCGCGTCCCAGTGTTGGAGTGATAATTGCCCATGGCTTGAAGCCATTGGCTTCTGCTCAGTATAGGCTGATCGATTGCCTAACGCTTTGTGGATAGTGGACACATTGGGTGGCATGCTACTGTCGGGCAGCTGACTGTACTGTATGCCTGACAGTGAGCTCGAGTACACTGTACTGTAGCCATTCGAGCACAAAGGAGACCTGAACCACTTGAAGTTGCGGGTACTGTGCAGGAAACGGGCATAAAATATTCTCTAATTCAAATTTTTGTGATCGAGCCTGTGATAAATAATCCTAAGCCCCTAAAAAGACAATGTAAGTCAACCGTAACCAAACAACATAACCGAGGCGGTTACGTTCTGTGACAGTGTGGTCCACACCTCTTCGGAGGAACCCAAAAATCTGATGCTTGCAAATATATCCTAAAAGAGACACCGATTACGACAAAACGAAAACTAAAAAAAAGTCACACTCGCTGCGGCCGGATCTGTACTATTGCACGCAATGGTACGGTGGATGGTGATCGGGCAGTGGGCTGGGAGACGACCGGAACTGTGACTGTGCAGAGCATTGTCATGGTGGATGGCGGTCCCAATACACACCATAAAATCGTAAGGCTGCAGCAGCCGACCGGAACTGACACAGCGCCCAGCGCTGCGTCGTGGATGGCGGATGCTATGAGTCTCGAAACAAAACAACAAAAAGAAAAAACAAACACTACTTGGTCTACAGCTATACATGAGTACGGTTGAGAGCGGTAGTATGCAAGCAGACGTGAGGGAGCGCCATTAGAAGGGAGGAAACAAACACACTGAACAAACAGAGCGTATCGTGGAGGGAGTGGTGATTTGGGAGCGGTTGTATTTCGCGGACGGAGCACTTTGGACCGTGTAGATAAGCAGCGTGGCATGTCGAGGACTCTGCACAGTCAGTTGGTGTACGACTTGATGCACTGCGGGTGATTCGGTATGGTATTCGGTTGGCGTGGCGTGTGGCGCGTGGTTTGAGTTTGAGTATGAGTATGAGTATGAGTATGAGTATGAGTATGAGTTTGAGTTTGAGTATGAGTATGAGTTTGAGTATGGGTATGAGTATGAGTATGAGTATGAGTATGAGTATGAGTGTGGACGTGGCGTGGTCTGGCGTGAGTGTGTGTGCTACTTAGACGTTGTCTAATCGCTGTTGTATGTTGTTTTCTTTCTGTTATAAATAATTTAGGCACGACGGCAGCTTGAGACGCGCGTGGACGCGATGGGGAATGCTGCGAGCAGGCAGAATGGGCACAGAGAAGGGATAGGAGATCGTAGAGAGGACAGGGAGGAGGAAAGTCAAATGGAGGAGAAGCAAGAAGGAAGTGACGATGAAGAACGACAGAGCGTGGCCCCGGTCGTTCGTGAGCAAGAGCACCACCACCGCTTGGAATTGATTGCGATTGTACCGGCGCGAGGATAAGATAACGAGAACGCATTAAAAGGGTTCCAGAGCTAATGTTCATAATGTGGTCAAAAAGACGCAGGGTGTACGCAAGTGCAGCCGACATCATTCTTCAGAATGCAAC
>JAADVL010001058.1:0-10165 GCA_023334995.1 Pythium sukuiense
GAGCTCAACGCACAAACGCTTTCGACTCAAGCTCGGGTGCCAACCAACGAAGTTGCCCGAACACTTGTCCAGACTGGACAGCGCGGAACCACCGAGGGAACCCACTCATAACCTGTCGTCGAGGCTCCTCGACACGATCACACATCCACATCCTTGACTGGGTTCGGGAGGAGCAGAATAAGATTGGTGGTGGATAGAGCAGAAAAGCGCAGAACACTTTGTCCGAAGCGAAGGTGGCGGCGGAAGGAGGCGGAACGGAACAGCACGACAGGGTGCTGAGGTCTAAAGTCTAAATGGATATCTCAAGGGCAGACGAGGTCTCTAAAGTTTAGACGCCAATGACGACTCGCGATGTCAGGTCCATGAACCAGCGTCTCACCATGGCAGTCATGGTGACTGGCTGTAAAGTGGAGTTGTTCGGAAGAACCGTTCAGACTGCTTCAACTTGTTCCAGCAGCAGAAAGTTCGCTGCCCCTCTGAGTTCAGGAGCTCCTCGTTTCAATTCCTTCGAAAAAACGCCATCCTTTGGTGACAGTCATGGCACTATTCCAACAAAACCCCGCTTTAATGTCAAACGAACTTATCGAGGTTCGCATGTCACTATCACAAGCCATAGTGACATCACGCGTCGCTTCAAGTGCTGGGATATCCAACGAGAGCACCAAACGTCACTACATGGGCCTCTAGCGTCGCCTCTTCTTCCTCTTTCTCCACGCTATATCCACAGCATGGGGGCCGGCCAGGGCACTACCCTGCGTCTCATCGATGACCAGATGGAGCTGCTGCGCGAAACGCGGGATTTCGCTCGCTGTATGGCCTCCTAGAGCCTCCGTTTCCCCCTTGGTTCTCCTTGGTTTCCTCACGCATTTCTCCCTTTTTCGTCGTCTCATAGGGACTCTGGCGGACATCACGCAGCTCCACCAGCGCTTCCGCAAGACCCACGGCCTGGCCATCACGGAGAGCCAATTCGAGAACCTCCTGCTGCTCAAGGCGTCCGAGATCGTGAGCAGCAAGCAGATCTTCACCGTGCTGGACGCGAACCGCGACGGCCGCATCGACGGACTCGAGTTTCTCGCCGCGTTACTGTGCGTATGTCGCGCTAGCTTCGAAGACAAGGCTCGCTGTACGTAGCCCTGTCGTTTCCCGTTCGAATGAGCCGCTTGCTGACGTCGTTTGCCTTCTAAAACAGTCGCGTTTGAGCTGTTTGACTTCAATTTGAACGGCTCGCTGTCGCTCACGGAGCTTGCGCTGCTCATGAAGTCGGTCTGGGTGGGCATGAGTCTACTCACAGGCCACTATAGTATCTCCAGCAACAGCCCAGCGGCAGCTTCGCCCGTGGCCAGGTTCCTACAGCTCGCTCAGTTGGCTTTCGACCGCTACGACCGCGACGGCGGCGCCTCGCTCCAGTACGAGGAGTTTGTCGAGTGGGCGAGAAGCAACCGCGAGTTCATGCTGCAGGTGGAGCAGTTCCGCGTCATCTCGGAAAAGGCCGTGGGCTTTGAAGAGACGCTGTCGCTGCCCGACGGAAGCGACAACGACTCGGACCTCGAGGACGAGGCTGCTACGATGCAAACGAGCGACAATAACCAGTCGAAACGAGTCGGTTTGAGTGACATGACGAGTGTGATTCGACGTGCGGATCCTGTACCAGCCGACACTGCGCCGTGGATGATCGAGCCGACGATTCTGCCACCGGAAGCGAAGCTGGACGCGTCGAAATACGACTTCCCGCCGCCTATTAACGTGGATCTCGCGTGGATTTACGGCTACGCGGGCCCCACGACGCGGGATACGGTGACGATTCTAGCGAACGGAGATGTCGTGTACGTCGTGTCCAAGTACGCGATCGTGTACACGCCGCAGCGCCACGAGCAGCGCCACTACTTCGGCCACAAGTTCCCCATTACGTGTATCGACGTGAATGCCTCGGCGACGATCATCGCGACGGGAGACGCAGTGCCGTTTCAGCATCAACACTCCGAGATCCACGTCTGGAACGGCCTCACGCTCGAGTGTCTTGCCGTGCTCTCGAGCTTCCACACCGATAGTATCGCGTGTGTGGCGTTCCCGTCGCCCATGGGGATCCACATGGCTACTCCACTTACGACGACGGGCGGATCAGGCAAGAACGGAGGCTCATCGGCCGTCGCATCAGCCAAGAAGCAGCAACACGCTGCCGACACGCTACTCGTTTCTATCGGTACAGATGCTAACGCCAGCATGGCGCTCTGGGACTGGCACCACGCACGGCTGCTGGCGTCCGGGCGAGCAGTCAACAAGCGCAAGCGCGTTCTCTGTGTAGCCATGAGTGAAAGTGGCCAGGAAATCCTGGTTGCTGGGCGCAACTTCATCGTATTCCACAACGTTGACGGACGCTTTTTCAAGGTGAAGAAGCCAAAAGCTCTAGAAACCAAGCTTCAGACCATGCCCGTGTGCCTCAGTGCGACGTATTACGGCCCTCACACTGCGATTGTTGGCACTGCACGAGGCGAGCTCCTCCAGTTCCACCACACGCAGCTCGTTCGCGTCGTGCAGGCACATGATATCGGCCAGAGCATCAATGTCTGCATGGTCTCATGCGGCTCTATGGTGCTTTTCACTGCTGGCAAGGACGGTATTCTAAGGCAGTGGGACTCGACCCTGCAGCCGATCGGCCACAATATCGATCTGCATCAAAGTGCCCACGTACCGGGGCTTGAAGATGAAGACTTTCGTGTGCATTCGATGGGCTACGACGCCACACGCCAACGATTCTATGTCGGCACACGACATGGCCATCTACTGGAGGTTTTGGAGGCCAGTAACAATCCTCAAACGACTCGTGTCGTCGCTTCCAGCCATCGAGGGGCCAGTGTAAGCGGCCTCGCCACCTCGCGTTTCGGTGTCAGCTTCACGACGTGCAGCATACATGACAAGATGGTACGTGTGTGGAACATGCGGCGTCGAGTCGAGCAGCATGCAGTCAAGATGCGGTTTCCACCCACTGCATGCGAGTACAGCGCGGCTGATGGTGGGGAATTTCTCGCTGTCGGTGGTGCTGAAGGCTCCATCGCTCTCTTTCGCGCCAAGAACATGACGCTACTGAGCCAGATGAAGAACACCCAGTCTAGTGTGAACTGCCTACGGTTCCACCCGTCCCAGTCGACACTGTTGCTCGCTGTGGCATGCCAGAATGGACTGATCTACTTGTACAGCATTGACGACAGCGACTCCACGTATCAATTTCACCGGTTCGCGCTTCTCAAGCCCACAGCGGGAGAGTCAGTGCTGCTCGTGCACTCGCTTGACTTCAGCATTGATGGTCGGCACCTCAAGAGTCAACATGGCCACGGCGAGACGAGCACGTTACGGTTCTGGCACATCCGCAGCGGCACGCAGTCGGTCTCACGTGTCACGACAATGTCGACGATCCGCAACGTACAATGGCAAACGTACACCAGCGAGATCGGCTGGCACGTCGGCGCCTTACGTGGTGACAGTTCTCAAGTATCAAGATTGAGTGTGAACGCAGCAGCATCCGTTGTGGCGACGCTCGACAGCCGTGGCCAACTGGCCTTTCACCACTTCCCCTCTGTTTGCCAGGAAAAGGATTCACTACAAAGACCTCTTGCAATCACAGTCGCGAACGCGCACTTACCTGGCCCGAGTGTCAACGCAGGTCTGGGCTTCGCTCTCCACGACTCACTGTTGTTATCGACGGGGAATGAC
Source organism: Pythium sukuiense (assembly GCA_023334995.1). Taxonomy (NCBI): domain Eukaryota; phylum Oomycota; class Peronosporomycetes; order Pythiales; family Pythiaceae; genus Pythium; species Pythium sukuiense. Next base: position 3,709 of record JAADVL010001058.1, read on the forward strand.
AGCACCGGAAGTATTGTGTGTCAATGGAATATCACCAAGGAGGCCCCAGACCCACAGCCACGAGGCACAGGCTGCCTTGACGATGACGCGATGTGGTCGTGGCTGACTGCATTGGGGCTCGAAGAACTGTATTTCCACGATGACGGCTACGTGCAGCGAGATAACGGCACCGCGATCGACGCTGTCTTGCCACCGACTTCAGCACTCGTCGCAGCGGCAGGATCTCATGATACCGTCGCTATCAGCACCCGAGGACGCACAGAAGCCCCCGACTTGGATCTCTCGCTCGCATTTGTCCACGGGTTCAACCACACAAACAGCGGTGTGAACCAGATCCTTGAGAGCATAAGCGGGTCCAGTGGCACATCTTCGTCGATCGTCTATGGAGCTGGTACCCTGTTGGTCTCACTTCTGATTACGGCGACGCAGTTGAAGCAGCAGCGCGTGCTTTTGTCAGGACTGAAGCACGACATCTCTAGCATTGTCAAGCACTCGAATATCATCCTCGCCGTCGGATCGCATCGCGAAAACCGCGTATTGATCTGGCAGTGGGAGCCACAGTCGCAGCTTCTGGGCGTCTTGAGTGGGCCACCACGATCGTCGCACGTGCTGACGGCCTTTGATTCCGGCGAGTACAGCGAGCACCACCACAATCATCAAGATCGGTACGCTTCGAGAGACCTCGCGGCCGTTGTGTGGTACTCACCGCAGCGTCGGACCCATGTGATCCGCTTCTACCACTGGCGTCAGAGCCATGAGCAAGAAGAAAACGAGGACCATGGCTCCCATCACTCCACTGCAGACGAGATCCAGGCCGATATGACGAGACTTCCTGTACTCTTTGGCTTTTTCACACCGCCACTAGTGAGCCCAACGCTTCACCAGCCAGGCAACGTTGTGGGGTTCGTGAGTGGCGGAATCGACCATGTGAGTTTCTGGTGGTTTACGATCTCCACCGGCCATCTCGTGAACCAGAGTGGCGTGTTCGGACGCCACGCATTGGTCGAGACCGCACTGTGCGGCTCGTATGCGTCTCCCTACGTTCTCACCGGCATGAATAGTGGATCTATCGTTGTGTGGGACAATGGTCACGCGGCATTTTCGCTTCCAGCACTTGATTCAGGCATCCCACAAACTACCAACGAACAAGGCAAACTCGCTGTGATCAGCCTTGCAGTCATTTCCACCAAGCAGCTCGTGATCACAGCGTTACGGAGTGGGCATATCGTGCTGTTCACTCACGCAAAAGAGACCGACAGCACGCGATACCGAGCCAACGCGTTCCTTCAGCGCACCCGCGTCGTCAACATCTTCGATGATGCATACTCGTGGAAGATGCTGAAGCCTCTCCACACGACTGGCGACTACGACGCGACTGCTACCCAAATCAAGCAAGCGATATCAAAGACCAGTGTGCTGCAGAGTGTGACAGTATTAGACGAGCTTCAAGGTGGACTCGTTGCGGTGCTCAGCTGTGGTTTGGTGCTACAGCTTGACGCGCAGACGCTCACAATAGGGCAGCCCAGTCTTCCTGGTCGTGTAGTGCTGGACGTTGGCCAAGAGGTCACATCACTAGCAGTGCATCCCGTGGAGCCGTTGATCGCATTGGGCAACAACGACGGTCGGGTCAGTGTGTACCAACTTGATACCCAAGCGCTACTGTGTGAAACACGTGCACTGTCGGACTCAGTCAAGGCCCTCACGTGGCAGGATGCGCCGAGCCAACCCAAGATCGCGGTCTCACTTGCCAATGGACGCATTGCAGTGCTGCATGGATCAAGCCTTTCTGTTCAGGCCGAGTTCCCATGTGGACCGACCTCCAACAGTAATTCTGGCTTGAAAAAGTGGTGCTGGAGGCTCAAGTTCTCATCGTCCACTGGGAATTGGCTGGCTGCCGCTTGTCGAGACTACCACATTTACGTGTACAAATGCACTGGTGGCACACCTGCAGAAGAAACACTGACGTGTGAGCTGGCACACGACTTTGCAGGCCACACGGCACCAATCTACTCACTCGACTTCTCCGCAGATAGTAAATGGCTCCAGTCAGCGACATCTTCCATCGACTGCCAGCTTCTGCGATGGCAACTCTGTGAGCCGGGCCAGGAGAAGGCTGCTCAAATCAGCGACGGTGAGATCCGTTGGACTTCGTGGACTGTACCCTTCAGTGGCCCAGTGGCAGGCTTGACCGAAGTCTTCAACACGACTGTGACGGCGGTCGACCGAATCCAGAGTGAGAACCGAGAGGGTCTGTGGAGCTCCAAGCTGCCGACGCTTCTGGTTGCCACGGAGACTGGAAGAGTGCTGGTCGGATGGTATCCGTTGCGGTGTGGCGAGAGCCAGCACGCCATGTTCAAAGAGTATGACGGCTACTACGCGTCGACGGCCCTCATCGAGCAGGCGACTTTCAGCGCCAAGAACGAGTTTGCCGTCACGCGTTCTGTCGCGGGCACTGGAGCAGGCGTCGTGATCGTCTGGAAGACTGACTATGAAGAAGAACTGCGCCAGCTCGAGCGCTTGCCTGTCTCTTTAAATGCTACCGAGGTGAAGAAGGCTGGCAAGGATGCTGCTGTCGCCGAGCCAGAGGAGGAGACATCTACGACCACAGACGAGTTGCTAGATAGAGCTTTTGCAGCAGCCCAGGCAAACGCTGGTGCAGGAGACGAGTTCATGGCCGTCAAGCCGTGGCTTGGGGCAGTCCGCGAGCCGTCCGTCCTACCGCCAGGGATGTCCTTGGCGAATGCTAACAGCCCACCGGACGCTGAGCTTGCGCTGGAGTTTGTATACGGCGTGAATGCCAACGCGACCAACACCCGCAACGACGTTTTCTACGCCGACGACACATGGGAGATCGTGTACGGTGCTGCTTCGTTTGGCGTCGTGTACAATACCAAGTCGCGTACGCAGCTTCTCAACTCGACCCACAGTGGCCAAATGATCTCGAGTGTGGCTGTACATCCGACGAAAGGCGACCTCGTCGTCACTGGAGAGATCGCTGGTGGCAAGAACAAGCCTCGGCTGGTCGCGTGGGATGCGAATTCCGGAAGTACGCTCACGCAGATCGAGTCGGTTCACGTGCGGGGTGTTGCCCTTCTGGCATTTGCACCGTCCGGAGAGCGAGTGGCTTCTGTGGGAATGGACGACGACCACGTTCTTGCTATCTACGCGCTGAGTCAGAGCCACGGACTCGCCAAGTTTAAGCTGCTCGCACAGATGAAAACGTCCAAACAGCCCGTGTATACTCTGGCTTTCCACTACGAAAGCGACGCTGAGTTGGTCACGGCTGGACTGAAGCACGTGCTGTTCTGGTCCACCACGTCAGACTCGGGGACTTCACAAAGCGGACCACCACGCCGTGGAAACACCGCAGTATCGGCTTCGAAAGGCGGTGGTTCATCCGGTGCTGATGGTGCACTGACGTTGAGTGTGAAGAAGGGGCTCTTTGGCACAGTCCTCGGAAGCGATAGCGGATCGAAAGCCAAGATTCTGGCCGCTGTTTACGTCCCACGGAGCCAGCAGCAGTCCCACGTCGTTACAGGTCAGCACGACGGCTCGCTCTTGGTCTGGAAGGCGCGGCAGTGTGTCGATGCCAAGCCGACGGCCCACGACGGAGCCATCTACGCTCTTGTTGTGGACCACAAGAAGCCCTTTACAGTATATTCCGGTGGCCAAGATGGCAAAATCAACCTCTGGAGCTCGCAGCTCGAGCTGCTTGTGACGCTCGAGCTCAACAAGTTTGATGAACAGATCGTCTCCGAAGGCAAGCTCTTCAATTCGATTATCAAGTCGCTCGCTGTTCGCGAATCACGGATCCTTTTCTCCACGGATGGCGGTGATGTGGCAGAGCTCGTGCCCAAAGACGTCCATGCGCAGCAGCCAACGTCATCCACCTCATACAAGATGCAAGTTCACCTACGCAGTCACTGCAAGGGCGAGCTGTGGGGGCTCGCGACGCATCCGACCAAGCTCCAGTTCGTGACGGCGGGCGATGACGGCAGCGTGCGTCTCTGGGACGCCCCGACTCGGTCTCTCCTCTCGATGCATCGAGCCAAGACGAGCAGCAGCTCACACAAATGGCGCGCGTTGGCCTTTTCGAGTGATGGCAGCCACATCGTCGCTGGCTCAGCCGACGGCCACGTGCTTGTGCTCAATGACACACTGCAGACGGTCGTTACGACGTGGAGATGTTCTCCCAAGGGCATTGCCGTGGTCAAGTTCTCGACGGAGAGCCGTTTGCTTGCCATTGGCACCCACGACCAGAGTATCTACATCTACGATGGCCACACGTACAAGCCCAAGGGTGCGTGTCGAGGCCACAGCAGCACCGTCACGCACGTCGACTTCTCCGTTGATGGCCGTGTGCTGCAGAGCACGTCGTCAGCGGGAGAACTCTTGTTCTGGGATGTGTCAGGCACTGAGTTCAAGCAGATTCCATCGGCAACGTCAGTGCGAGACACGCAGTGGGCGTCATGGAGCCTTCCTTTCGGCTGGCCTGTACAGGGGATTTGGGCACCTGGGAGCGACGGCAGCGACGTGAACGCTGTGGCTCGCAGCGGCGACCGCAAGGTCGTGGCGACGGGCGACGACTTCGGTCTCGTGAAGCTGTTCAGCCATCCGTGTGTGGCCAGCCAGGCGCCGCACAAGGCGTTCACGGGCCATGCGTCTCACGTCACCAACTGCTGCTTCACGAGAGACGACTACTATCTGCTGTCCACGGGAGGGCTCGACAACACCGTGTGCCAGTACAAGTACTACGACAGCAACACCACGGCCAGCAGCTAGCAGACTGTACAGTCCGTCAACACTGTGAATAATAGCAGAAACAATTATTTGGTTATACGCCTACCTACCTCTGGAAAAGTGGCTTGGAGCCTTAGCAGCCTGGGCAGTTGTGGAGCGAGTCGTGGATGTAGAGGTCGCACTCGCTGCAGAAGTGGTGCTTGCAGGCCCCGCACGAGTAAGCGGCGCCCTCTGCGTCCATGGCCAGCGGAAGCAGACAGCCAAAGCACTTGGTCTTCTTGAGCTCCGGCGTCGCGTCCTTGAGCAGCGTGCGTTCAAACTTCGCGACTGGGAACAAGTGGTGGTACGATCGTGCCAAGTGCGGCGAGGACACGAGCGGCAGGTTACACACCTGGCAGGTCGTGGGTAGGTCGCAGCTCTTGGATTTGCAGCGCGGACACAGATACCCGACTGTCGTGAACGCCTGGTGGCACGTACACAGCGACAGCGCGCCACTGCGTCTCTGAGGGAAGCCCATTTCCACGAGCGTGGCAAACTTGGAAGCCGCTGAGGCCACGGTCGGACAGGGGAACGTGAACTCGGTCATGAGCTGCTTCATGTGGCGCGCGTCCATCGCTACGTGGTACGATCCCTTGGTCTCGTCCGCGATCTTCCGCAGCAAGTGCATCTCGGCGCCGATGCCGATGAACGACACGCGGATGTTCTCTCGCTTGAGCGTCGCGATGGTCTGGAAGATGTCGCCCGGGTCGGCCGACACGAGGTTCCCGTACAGCACCACGACCTCCCGGCTGCCGTACGCCGGCACGGTCTTGAGGGAGCTCTTGGCCAGCTCCAGTGCGTTCTGCAGCGACGGCTCCTTGTCCACGGCGAGCGCGTCCTTGATCTTGTCCATGTGGTTCTTCGGGTTGCCACTCAGCTCGCTCAGCTTCTCCGACTTCATACCTTTGATGCCGATCACGCCGAGCTGCGAGATCGGGTTCTGGTCAAAGTAGTCCTTCACGAACTGCTGCAGCACCTCGCTCGCGCAGAAGAGGCGGTGCGGCTTCCAGTCCTTGAGCGTCATGCCGCGAGACAGATCCATGACCACGTACACGTACCGGATCAGGCCCTTACGCACGTTGCGCGCGATCTCTAGGCGGCTAAATCGGCACACACATCCACAGGATCAGTGGCTATGTAGATGGTATGGCAGTGGGGATGGTAGACGCACCGCTGGCGCTCCTGTGTGTTGGACACAACGTCGATCTTGAGCTGGCCGGACTCATCCTCCTCGATGGCGTCCCAACTGCGCTCGAACGAGCCTTCCCACGCGTACCCCTTGCCTGTTACAGGTAGATATACACGTTAGCTACAGAATGAGGGGATGGAGAGAGCCATAGGCTTCATATTTGAGGCGCATGCGGCGGCGATCCGCACCTCCTTCCTCGTCCATTGCGGGTTATTTGCCAGGCGGGTGCTTTTTGGTTGTAGCTCCTTACTAAGTTCGAAGTTCGATACGTACCGTACGTTGTCGTTGGAAGTACGATGCTTAAGTACGTACGATGCATCAGATAGTATCAGATCTGTTGAAGGGTATTACAGTCACTACCCTTTATAAGGACCCCATCGGTGCAAGTTGCCGGACCATGCTCATATATAGAAGTGTCGTGTTCTGTACCAGAACACGGTATGATATACATCATAATTGCCAAAACAAGGTAAGAAAGCAGGAAATTGC